>SJYV01026359.1:259459-303984 GCA_006410875.1 Neotragus pygmaeus
CTCCAGTACTCTTGCCTGGAAAATTCCATGGATGGAGGAGCCTGGTAGGCTGCAGTCCATGGGGTCGCTAAGAGTCGGACACAACTGAGCTGTTTCACTTTCACTTTTCACTTTCATGCATTGGAGAAGGAAATGGCAACCCACTCCAGTGTTCTTGCTTGGAGAATCTCAGGGACGGGGGAGCCTAGTGGGCTGCTGTCTATGGAGTCGCACAGAGTCAGACACGACTGAAGCAACTTAACAGCAGCAGCAGACAGGTAATGTCTTATGAAACCTTGCATATTTGAGAAATTGTTCCTTCTGACTTTATTCACACGAATATCAGTTTATCTAGGTATGGGATTCATACATCCTCTGTAATATGCATTTTTTCTCAAAATCATAAAAATTCCTCCATTTTCTTCCCACATTAATTGACATACTTTAAAAAAAAAACTGAGAATTTTTTTCATTCCATATCCCTAAATTCCATAGAAACAGGATACAGTCTATTTTGTTCACGATAGAATACTTTGTACTTCACACAAGGCACTGAAAAATAGTTTTGGATGATTTGCTTCTCCTTTTATTCTGGTTTATCATTTGCCATAACTGTTCTCTGAAATCCATATCCCATCTTTTCTCTTGTTTTCATCTTCGTTTCTCCTTTGCTGTAGATTCCACGCAGACTCTCAGCTTTGTCATATTTACCCCTGATTGTATTTTCTGCATTGTCAGTTCTGTTCTTTATTGCTTGAAAGAAGATTTACGCCCTGCTGCTGAGTTTTCAGTTCTTTGAATTCTTTTCTTCTTAATTTCAGTCTAATACCTTCTCATCTTAGATTGTTGTGTTTTTGTTTCATCCTGATTCTTTTTTTTTTTATAATTGAAGTAGAGGAGTTATCATAAAGAAAGGAGAAAAAAACTATGAAGCCATTATATTGTACATCTTAAACTTTAAGTGTATACCATGTTACATGTCACCGATGTCTTAGTAAAACTGAAAAAACTATATTAAAATATATAAAATATAAAATTAATATTTTTAAAAGAAAAGAAAAAAGGGGGGAAAAGGTCTTATAAAAAGGAAAGCCTGAGGACAGGAAGGACAAACATTGCTCTCTCCACAATTTGGTCCACTGGCGTGTCCCAGCAAAGTCAGTCCCATTCTTCTAAAAGTTTTAAAACTTTCTGAATTGAGTTAGCCATTCCAGCAAGAACTCTGAGAATGAAGGAACATAACACTTTGGCTTTTTTCCAGCACACATTGAAAGTTTAAAGGAGCAAGAAGTAAAAAAGAAAATTCTGATTGTCCAAATTATCCTTTAACATGTGCCCTAAAATTTAATTTTTTCAAGTATTTATTAGATATTCAAATTAATATGTGACTAATGCANTTTCCAGCACACATTGAAAGTTTAAAGGAGCAAGAAGTAAAAAAGAAAATTCTGATTGTCCAAATTATCCTTTAACATGTGCCCTAAAATTTAATTTTTTCAAGTATTTATTAGATATTCAAATTAATATGTGACTAATGCAGATATTTACATACATTAAGAACTTATGGCTTATAGCATTGCTATTCTTTAATTAATACTTTATGAGACTTTCTTCTTACACATTGTAGTGGTTGCAGATCTCTGTTTCTATAAATGTCATAAGTCTATCTCATGGCTAATCTTTCTATAAGTTTTCCATGTCAGTCATTTTAAATTAGAGTTTACATGTGATCAAACTGACATCTGATACTTTTATAAAATTAGCCATATTTGTTTTCGAGCTCTGTTTGAAAGCAGACTCATGTACATATACGTTTAATAGGTTTGTACTCTCTGTGAGTGCACGTTTGCTCAGTCACTTCAGTCGTGTCTAACACTTTGCAACCCTGTGGACTGTAGTCCACCAGGTTCCACTGTCCACAAGACTCTCCAGGGAAGAATGGGCTGCATTTTTCCTTGGGAAGAATGGGCTGGCATGGGCTGCCATTTCTTCCTCCAGGGGATCTTTCTGACCCAGGGATTGAACTCGGGTTTTCTGCATTGCAGGTGGATATTTAAACACTGAGCCACCAGAGAAGCCCTTTGCACTTCATAACTGGAAACAAACTGTATCTTTTTTGAAGAAAATCCTCAACAGTATAAAACTGAGAAGTCATCCTAGGAAGCTTTTCTCATTTACTTTGGTGTGTCTTGTAAGTTGGGATGGAGATCACATTCTGTTGTTGAAAAACTGATGGAAATTCTTTGTATCTCCTTCCATAGATTCTTTACAGATTAAAAGAAAAATTTCAGCTTTCCCTGAGACAAGATAAAGAGAAAAATCAGGAGATCCACCTATCACCCATTGTGTTACAGCCTGCACATTCTGAGGACAAGACAGCCAACAGCATGGTCCAGCCTGAACAGGCTCCAAAAGTACTGAGTGTGGTTGTGGACCCTCAAGGCCGATACACTCCTGAGATCAAAGCTACCACCTCTGTCTGCCCTTCTCCTTTCAAAATGAAGCCCATAGGACTTCAGGAGAGGTAACAACTTTTTCTAGATTCCCCTGACAGGTTGTGTTTTGTTTTTTTTTTTTAAGAGTATTCCTAACTGAGAAGGATAGAACTAGAGATGATTGGCATACCGGGTAGAATCGTTCACCACCAAATGAACACTAGGAGGAAGTGGTTTTTCTTGTCCCCTAAAAGAGTCTACCTGTGTTATCAATAATCTTTTATTGATTACATCTGATTTTGATAAGACTTGGGTCTGGTGTAGACCCAAGTCGAGTCTTATTCAACTACAGGACAGCTTCTATAATCATTTATTNTCCCCTAAAAGAGTCTACCTGTGTTATCAATAATCTTTTAGTCACATCTGATTTTGATAAGACTTGGGTCTGGTGTAGACCCAAGTCGAGTCTTATTCAACTACAGGACAGCTTCTATAATCATTTATTGAGTGCTTTTAAAGGCCACTGTTCACACATAACACTATCATGTTTAATTGTCATCAAAACTCTGGTAGATAGAAGGTATGGGAATAAGAATATTTATTAGATATAGTAGAGTATTTCTCACCAAAGACCACATTCTTGTAGGAAGGAAGAAAGAGTCTATACCACAAATAAATTTTTATAAAGTTTTCCCTCTGCTTCCCTTGAGCCAAACAAATAGTAAATATCTCAAGCTTCATGATGTTATTTTTGTTGTTTACCTGCCTTTGTGATATACTTGTACTGGTACGTTCCCATTGAAAGCAAATTTAAATAGGAAAACTAGAATATGCAAAATATTTAAATGAGAGGCTAATTCTTTGCATCCTCAAAATATTAAGTAAAGCTTTCCTGTTGTATGTCTTAAAATAAGAAGCTTTGCGCTTACGTTTGAAATATGATTGATATTATATCCAACCCTGCACACCAGGGTAGTGGGGAACAGAGAGCTTCTCAAGGTTCATTCTCCCAGGTTCGTCCTCCGCAGGTTTCCCTGGGTCTCCATTTTTTTTATCACTGTCCTGGTTGTTGCCTTAGGTTTTTAGATCATGTATGTAAAGTTTGCTTGTATTTTTTGTCACATGCACACACTGTTGCTGCTGCTGCTAAGTTGCTTCAGTCGTGTCCGACTCTGTGCGATCCCATAGATGGCAGCCCACCAGGCTCCCCCATCCCTGGGGTTCTCTAGGCAAGAATACTGGAGTGAGTTGCCATTTCCTTCTTCAATGAATGAAAGTGAAAAGTCAAAGTGAAGTCGCTCAGTCATGTCCAACTCTTAGCGACCCCATGGACTGAAGCCTACCGGGCTCCTCCATCCATGGGATTTTCCAGGCAAGAGTACTGGAGAGGGGTGCCATTGCCTTCTGCAGCACACACATATACCCCATATTTCAGAAAATATAGTTTGGAGCTTTAAGAACTGCAAAAGACCAAGTGGGTAATTCAAATTTCTTTGAAAGTATTATCAAAGAACAATAAATGAAGTGAAAAGAAAGAAGTTTGTGGCAGTGATCTCCAGAGTTCTATAAAAGAGTACTTTGACTCCATCATGGAAGGGAAATGGAGAACAATCAAGTCATTCTTCCTACCGTCTCCCACTGAAGACTTGGTTTCCTTATGAATCTACTGGAGTCTACATGGACCATTCTGTTACTTAGATGCCATCAAATTGCTGTCTGGGCTGCAATCTTAAAGGGCAGACAAGATGAACTTTCTCCTTAAGGCCAACCGGAAGAATGACTCCAGACCCAGCTCTGCCATTTCTGGATTGCGTGATTTCAGATGAATCATTTTACCTATCTGGGTGTTGCTTTCTTCTTCTGCAATATGAAGGAGCTAAACTTGACTTCTTCACTTCCTTCAGGCTCTTTTATGCTTGTTACCTAAATTAGTTTCTTGCCTTTATGTTTGCTTCAAAGAGAAACCTTGAAGAAGTTGTCTGAGCAGCAGTGGTGCAGCAAGCTCAGGGTGGCAGAAAAGATCTGGTCAGATGAAAGTGATAAGGGGGTCACAAAGATGATTTAAAGTTGATAATAAAACTGACTGAAAATCTGACTAATTTTTATTAGCATCATGTACCACCAGTTCTGAGCAAGGTCAGCAGTTTAGTCCTCTGGGGAGAATCTATTTCCAGCATCCTGCCGTTTGTAGGCTACTGCTGGGCATGTTTGCATTTCAAGGGGCAGAAGGTTAAGTATCCATTAATTCATTTAAATGAAGTGAATGTTTAAGAAAGGATTGCACAGGGATGGTGTATTTCTCCTCTTTGTGGTCTACATGGGGGAATCTGGAGAGTAAGTGTGTGATCAGTGTTAAGTGAATTCCCTGCCTCCTGGTCTACAGACTTCCCTGCATCCCCACCCATTGCCTTCTACTTCCTGCCTTGAGCAGGAAAAAACTCCTCTCCACAGGGGCTCCAGCTCCTCCCTCCCCACCCTTATAACTTCCTCTATCAAATTTCTTCATCTATGTTCAGCTGCAACCTTTTTGCTGATGCAATACCCTCAGCATGATAATGGTTCCCTTTTGTATCAAAGAAACTCCCTTTATCCAGTCCCTCCTCTGATTTTTACCTTTTCTTCCTTTCTCAGATGTGTCTTAAATAAGCAGTTTATTTGGTGCCTCTATGATCTTCTGTAAGCCTCCATCCTCACTGTTTCTCTCACATCTTCTTGCCAAGTATGTCAGTGGTCTAACCACCAAAGTCAAAGCACATGTTTTGTTTCTTTTTACATCCAACGTTAACGCCCACTTCCTGTTTGAAACTCTCTTCCTTTGGCTTCCAAGACATTAGTTTTCCAGTTCTTGAGTGGCTACTTTTAGGCACTGATGAACTTTCTCCCCATAACTTCAGAGTTTCATCAGAGAGGTAGATTGAGCTGAAGATACTTCTTTAGGAATCAACCATGTAAAAGGCAGTAAGAGAAGAGGAAAATGGTCTTGGATTACCTGTGTGTGGTTGGACTACCCAGAAAAGAGACAAGTGGTCCTGGGGTGAGAAGTGGAGGTAAGCAATAGGCAAGAAATATGGAGAAGGCAATTCAAGCATCAGTTTTTCTTTAAAGTCATTACCTCCCACTGTTTCTTCCTCTCACCCACCTTCCAACCCGGATTCAGTTCCCTCTCCCCCATGCCCCTCTACCCTAGTGCCATAATCTTGGGTGCATATAGTATTTATAAACTGCTTAGGTAAATATTTTCATTTAATAATCTGTCTTACCCCATAAACTCTAAGCTTCTTTAGGGCACATATATGATTTATTTTTCTCTTCCATATAGAACATAGTTCCTAAAAAGCAAGAGCTCTTGTCAATAAATGCTGTAATGAATGTATGAATGTTATATTGAATAATTCTCAGGTTAACAGCCAGTTCTTGTAGGGAAACACCTTATTTATTCCATCATCTCTGTTCTCATCCTGTTTTTCTACCATACTTCCCTTGCCAAGATGTCAGCGTGATAAGGGTTTTAAGAGTGATAAAAGATGAGAGATATACAGTGTTCCATATAGTAGAAACTTTCCTGAGAATTTTAAGCCTTAAAACATAATTTATGTTTATATGTTCTAATGGTGCCTTTAAAATAGCCTTGTGTTTTATAGCCTTCCATCTCCTGATCCCAGAGTGAAATAATAATCCTCTGTTTATTGCATGAAAGTCTGGCTTCATTAAAATCACTGTGAGATCATAAAAGCTGCATTATGAGTCATTTGTCCCCAAAAAATCTTTTGGGTCATACCATATAAATCTCTCATCCCTGAGGGGGAGAATCTATTCCTCTGACATAACTGATAATAGAATATAATTTTAAATTAAAAATAATAAAGGAAAATACAGAGACTAATTGAATATGCTTGACTGAGTACAAAGGGTATACCCTGAAAATTATGCAGATTAAAGAATTATAAGGGGAGGGACAGAGCAGTCCCTTGTTTTCCTCTATTTCCAACTAGTCACCAGGTCATATTGATTCTTGCTACTTGGATTTCCTCATTTTCAATTCCTCTCTTTGTAGCCATCACCCCAGACCTAGCTCTCATTACTTTACATTTGCATTATTATCTCCTATGATTACAAAAATGGCATTAGGACTAATGGGATTATATATTTCACAGATATGACTTTATTTCATCATTTTTGTCTAATCTAATTCTCTTCCCTCCCTCAGTTCATACTATATACTCTTCAGATTTATCTTGCTATAACAATACTTGCATTATGTTACATTGCTGTGTATGAATCCTCAAGAGCTCCCCTTTGTCTGCAGGATAAGGCACAGACCACCTTGATGAGCCTTAGAGGTCCTGTACTATCTGGCTCTGAATCTTCTGTTTACCACAATGCCCTCAAGTAAACCCTGTAGCCTGTTCTCAGTGGGCCATGTCCCTGTCTATATGCACCTTTGTTCACCTGGTTCCTCCTCATCCTCCTTACAGCTATCTCTATCTCCAAGTCCCAACACAAAACTTACCTTTTACCTTTGGCCATGACCCCTACTGAAGCCCACAGTGTTTTTTAATGCCTCTGCATTCTCAACATGTACCACACTTCTAGCAGTGATTTTAATTAAAGAATCATTTAGAAAAGGACTGAAATGGGTTTTTGATAGATTGTCCTGTCCCCTCACCAGCTTGTGAGAGTCATGACAACAGGTACAGGCTCAAGATATTTCTGTGTGTTTCATATTCCCATGTGTTCCATGGTTCCTGTAAGCACGATATATTGTAAGCACTTGAAAACTATTATGGAGTTAATTAATTGGACTGCAAGAAGATCTAACTAGTTCATCCTAAAGGAGATCAGTCCTGGGTGTTCATTGGAAGGAATGATGTTAAAGCTGAAACTCCAATTCTTTGACCACATCATGAGAAGAGTTGACTCATTGGAAAAGACTCTGATGCTGGGAGGGATTGAGGGCAGGAGCAGAAGGGGATGACAGAGGATGAGATGGCTGGATGGCATCACCGACTTGATGGACATGAGTTTGAATGAACTCTGGAGTTGGTGATGGACAGGGAGGCTGGCGTACTACAATTCATGGGGTCACAAAGAGTCGGACATGACTGAGCGACTGAACTGAACTCAATGCTCCTTTACATATGAGGAGCTCAAATCTTTATTTTAAAAATTCCATAAAAACAGATAGTCTATGATAAACTACTGAGCTGGGTCTCTGTGTTAATACTATTTGACATTTACTAAATAAGTGACTCAAAATGTTAATTAAGTCCCTTTGGTACAGTTTTCCCAATCTACAAAATAGGTATGATGGTATCTGTTCTGCTTTTTTTCAAAGGATATCATAAAATTAACAATCAATATAGGGACCTTCCTTGGTGGTCCAGCAGTTAAACTGCTTCCACTGCAGGGAGCATGGGTTCAATACCTGGTTGGGGAACTAAGATCTCATGTGCAATGTAGTGCAGACAATTTATTTTGTTAATTTAAAAAATTTTTTGAATAAAATTTTAAAAACCCAATCAATACAAAATGATATTCTTTTAAGAAGAAAAATTAAATCTAGTACTGTTTTCATTTTCATTATCCTATCTCATTCCATAAGCCTGTACTAAGTCAGTTATATTTTTGAACTTAAGAATGTTGAAACTTCTTTTAAACCGAATTGATACAGTTGAACCTGCTATTCGACATCATAAATATTTTTAACTGTTGCTTGACTTACAGGTTTTCTCATCCTGTTTATAAATTTGTTTACTTAATACTATTTAATAATTATTAATATTAAATCGATTCTTATCTAACAGAGAAATTCATTTCCCACGTGAGTCCATGAATTTGAGAGCTCCATTCAGGTGCTTGCTCCACACCTTCTACATGTATAACTTGCTTGTTTACCAGTAATGAGAATAGCACATGCGGTGCAAAGGTCAGGCTGGATCAGCAGGAGGCCACAGTTAGCTACTATTCCTTCTTCCTTTATCCCACTCCTGTCCTCCTCAAATTCTTCTCTTGTCCCTCTCAAGGAAACTGTATTTTATAGCTGGTTTTTGCCAGCTTCCAAATGCCCAGTAAACAAGAGATCACACTCAGACCTTAGAATGGTACACTTTCTTCTGTACGAAGACAGAGAACTTGTAAATAGAAGTTTCTGCAGATTTCTCCTTTAGGCTATTGTGTGACTAATGGAGTCAATTTTATGGGAAGGAAATCAACAGGTAGATTCACATTATTTCCTCATTTTTCTCATCTGATTTTCTATTAGAAATAAAAAGCGTGCAAAGGCAATTAGAAAACTGTCCAGAAAGGAAGGATGGACTCATTATAACAAGGCACTCTCACTCCTGACTTAAATTTGCCTCAGAAATGAGTGAATGGGCCAGTAGGTGTATGGCGTTAATGGAGGTTTTCTTCCTGTCATAATCAAAGTCTCCCTAGACCCTCTACGGTCGCTGATACCCAACGACATTCATTCTCTAACTTTTCTTACACTGTACCACAGCATGGTTTGTTCTGGTGTCCATAAATACTGTGCAAATGATGAAAAAGCACCCAGGTATGTGAGTTTAAAGGTTTTGTTCAGGGTTGCAACCTGGCTGAGCCTGGGAGATTTCTTTCAGAGCTAGCTAGAAAGATGTCTGCAATGGAGGAAGCAATGAAAACACAGGCATCAACAAGAGAATGCTGAGTATTCTACACCTAAACTCAAAGCCTTTGTTTACTGTCATTTCCTTGAGGCAAGGGAAATGTCTTGACTTCCACTCCCTGCCCTCCCCTACAGAGAGACACTTCAGTGCTCCAAAATTTTAACTTAGCAATGCTGTGCAGTGTTTAGTTGCTCTGCCGACTCTTTGTGACCAATCCATAAGGACTGTAACCTGTAACCAGTCTGTAAGGACAGTTTCCTCTGTCCATGGGGATTCTCCAGGCCAAGAATACTGGAATGGATTGCCATGCCCTCCCTCCTCAGGGCTTCTTCCCAACCCAGGGATTGAACCCAGGTCTCCAGCATTGCAGGCAGATTCTTTACCAGCTGAGCCACAAGGGAAGCCCAAGAATACTGGAGCGGGTAGCCTATCCCTTCTCCAGCAGATCTTCCCAACCCAGGAGTCAAACCTGGGTCTTCTGCATGGCCAGAGGATTTTTTTTTTTTACCAGCTGAGCTACCAGGGAAGCCCTTAATTTAGGAGATACATACTTAATTGTTCCTCAGCTGATCTCCCTTTGGAAATATAAAGTAGAGGGAAAAGTGTAGAATGTATACAACTGAGCATCAGGGTACAAAGTGTAAAAAATACTCTACAGATTAAAATCTGTATTCACCGAATGGACCCATGAGTGAAAGAGGGATTGAACTCCCTCATTTTCTGTTTAATGAAACTGAGACCCAGAAACTCCTTTCTTAGTTGTTTCTTAGGTGTTAGATGAGGTTCCTTTCCAGGCGGCGCTAGTGGTAAAGAACCCACCTACCCAGTGCAGGAGACAAAGGCACGCAAGTTCAATCCCTTGGTTGGGAAGATCCCCCGGTGGAGGGCGTGGCAACTCACTCCAGTATTCTTGCCTGAAGAATCCCCATGGATGAAGGATCCTAGAAGGCTTTATGGTCCATACGGTCCCAAAGAGTCAGACATGACTGAAGTGACTTAGCTATGCCCTAAAAGCAGCCTGAGACAAGGATTCTTGTCCCAAGTGATTTAGAGAAAGCTTCTGGAAGAAGCCTAAAGGAAAGTAGGGGAAGCAAAGAGATGATTTCCATTGACATCTGGCCTCAGCCTGATCACACAGGGAGAGCTGGAACTTGAGACGTTCCACCTTAAGGGCATCTGTACCCCATGTCAGTCAGCCATTGACTTCAGGCCACGTGAGGATGGTGGAGGCATTACTCCCCAGGTACTGCTGGACTAGGCCACCCCCATCAGCCGGGGGCAATTCTCCAGAGAAGTGGCAGCTGTGTGTCATCCTCAGTCAATACTCCCAGCAGCTGGGGAGGAGAAGGTGCAGGCACCAGTCTAGTAAAGGTGATCTAGGTGGGGAACCAAGAGTGTTACTCCACTCACCAAAGGTGATGACACCAGTTATAACAGAACCAAGTTTCTATTCCAGGTTTCCTTGATCTTTCCAGGCTGTTGTGCACGTACCATAAAGCCTCCTTCAAATCAACACTATCTGTTCTATTGGAATTTAGAACCTGGTACCATGGAACACAGTCTATCAGCCACAGTTCATTGGCTCAGCCTGACAATATGAGGATAATAACATAACAAACAACCATTTAGAGATCAATCCTACTGAACTCCAAGTAACATCAATGAAATTAACTCAGTGAGGTGTAGTGCCCTTTTATATACACTTTCTCATTTAATCCTCACAAGGGACTTATTATCCCCTGACATGGCAACCCATTCCAGTATTCTTGCCTGGAAAATCCCATGGACGGTGGAGCCTGGTAGGCTACCATCCCTGGGGTCGCAAAGAGTTGGACAGTACTGAGCAACTTCACTTTCACTTTCACAGTCAGGAAACAGAGTTTACGTTATTGCCAAAATTGTGGAATAGTAAATTTCTGGGGATGAGAAAATGACAAACAGAATTCGAATCCATGCAGTCTGGCTCTAGAGAATGTTCTTCTAACTGATACTATATTGTGTGTGTGTGTGTGTGTGTGTGTGTGTGTGGTGAGGGGTGGGGGAGGGTGGAGAAGTTTGTAGGGTGTGGCACATTCATATCTTTTGTGAAAAATAAATTATAAATCAGTATGTTTACGGAGTGTCATGCTGTTATTCCTCTTAACAAATTTCATGCTTGGCTTTTGGAATGCTTCTTGGTTTCTGAATCAAGTAGAATTCAGCTTTATTGTGTATGTATGTATTGGCTGTGCCTTGGCAGTTTAAACATGGGACCTAATCACTGGACCACCAGGGAATTCCTCTAGAATTCGGTTTTATGAGATTAAGTTTCAAAACATTCAAGGCAGATGACAATTTCATGGCCAGTCTAGAAACCCACTGTCAGCCGCAGGTTGTTCCTGCATCTGGTTGCTCCCATTCCAGAAGGCTGGTGGTAATCCAACATGAAGGACCACGGTGGTGGCAAACACGAATATAGTAAAGAAGGCAGTCTGAAAGGGAGACATGAGGCAGCAGCTCAGAAAACTCCAGTCAAAACTGCTCTCAAGGGTTGTAGCCGGGAGGTCTCTATTGTTCAAACAGCCTGAATAATAACTAAGTCCATGTCACCAGCCACTGTGCCTGCATGGGAAGAGAAGTCGAATAATGAAAGGTAGCATATTGACCACTCACCTACCCCATGCTGCCTACCACCAGGCTAATGTATTGATTTTATCTCCTCCACTCTTCACAGCATCCCGGGAGGCAGGTACTATTTTTATTCCTTCTTGCACATAAGCTAACGGAGAGAGATTGAATATCATGCACAATGTCACAAAGAAATAAAGATAGAGTGGAAGGGTTAAATCTGAACAGTCTGGCTCCAAAGTCTGCACATATTCACTCTGTCCTACATCCTCCTAGATGATACAGATGATAACATTTTAAACTTCTCTTATTTTATAATCATATCCTTATAAAATGTTTTTATGAGGATGTCCATATCTAGGGAGGCTTTGGAAACATGCTGCAGCCCTTCATTAATGGGGATCAAGCAGGTTCTTTATCTGTAGGACAGGCACAATCACATTTTTCTAACAGCGTAATGAGGTTCTGAAGGGTTAGAACAAAGCTTTATATGGTTCTTTATTTAAAAAAAAAAAAACACTGCAATTGAAAGGATGGAGGCGAAAGTTTTTAAATCTGCCTTAATTTTTTTATGGAAAATGAGGCCAAAGTTAATAGTGGTAAATGAAAGAAATGACAGTGGCTACAACCCAGGAAGAATAGAACAGAAATCAAGATATATTTTTAAGGAGTTAAATGTAGCAGCGTTCTGCCTAAAAAGGTAAAAATTGGCCATCACTTATTGCAAGCACAGACCTAGCTTCTCTCCAAGCAGACTGAAATGTTTGAGCCTGTGTGAATAAGTCCCAGGAGTGCAGACGTGGAAGTAGCTCTACTGACAATCACCATAATAGCTCCTTTCCCCTCTCCACCTTCCTTTCTTCCCCACTCATGGCCCTTGGCAGAGTAACAGAGTAAGTCCCACTGGGTCCTCTTACTGCCATTTTATCCACCAGACCACTCTTCCCACAGGCTGCCTCNAAAAAAAAAAAAAATCCATAATGACTTTAATGTCCTCTCTGTCAGATGAAGCCTGATTTTTTTTGGCAGATATTTTAGAAAAAGGTCTCAGCCTAGTGAGAAAGAGCTGTAACTTGAGAACAAATTAGTGTGAATGTTCTCAAATATGATATGCTTTCTAAAAATGCTTAGCTTCCAATCATTTTCATTTCTCATTAAATCCACAAGTAATTTTAAAGATAATGTGTCAGATGGAATTATTATTGCCTACTATGCCTTATAATATATGAATTCTTATATTTAGGAGCCCTTTCCCTCCCCTAAATCAGGGTTTAAATCCAAGCCTCAGTATTTCTTCCCTTTTCCAGCCTTTTCACCCTGCCTGCCTCACTCCTCATTCCCCACCCCCCTACCTCAATTTTTTCCTCTGGATTCTGATTTCCCCACTTGGTGGTGTTGATAGCACAATGCCTGATACATACTACATGTTCCTTAAATATTTGTTAGTCTCAATATGGAAAGGGCTTTCTTGGTGGCTCAGCTGGTAAAGAACCCACCTGCCAATACAGGAGACGCAAGAGACTCAGGTTCAGTCCTTGGGTCAGCAAGATCTCCTGGAGAAGGGAATGACTACCCACTCCAGTATTCTTGCCTAGAAAATTCCATGGACAGAGAGGCCTGATGGACTACAGTCCACAGGGTCGCAAAGAGTCGGACACAACTGAGCATGCATGCACAATGTGGAAAAAGAAGTTCTCAAAATTAGGTTTACTCTGTGGAAAGAAATACTTCAAAGCAAAAAAAAAAAAAACAGATGATCCCCATCATTCCTCTATTGCCTCCAGACAGAAGTCCTCTGTGATTTCTGGCCACATGAACCACCACGAGGGGCTGAGAGACTTCTCTTCTCTGTCCTGGATCTCACACTGCATCACGGGGCACGAACAGACACTTATAAAAACCCTCATCCTCCTGCTCTGAGTATGGTTCCTGACGTATTAGTTTCATTCTTGTTACGTTTTATTTGCTGTTGAATTTTGGTCCCTAAGTTGGCATCTTGTTACTAAATATTCAAAATAACATTCTTCTCCTGATAGAATCTTTAGTCTACCTACAGATTCTAAAAGACAAATTGGAATTTTCAACCCACTTGAAGCAATAATGTGAGTAGAAACGATTAAGTGCTAAAGGACCTATGAGAATGAATACATTAAAAGTACAGCAAAGACCTGCTATATAGCCTGAGGGAATAGACCTCACGCATGTATCCTTGGCCACATTAGTCTCTGACAGACACTCAACACTTCATCATTTTTCCAGTCTGTCTTTTTTCCAATCATTCTCTTTCTCATTCCTCAGGACACCTTTAATAGATCTGTACTGTCCTCCTTAAATTCCCTTCCTTCCTCCCTCACTCTATCCATAGAGAAAAACAAAGACCTCTGGGAATAAAATATCTTTAAACACACCACACCACACACACATACACACACACACACACACACAGAGGCACACATCGAATCTCCTAAGAGCTCATTCATCTGTTTCCTTCCTTCCTAGTTTCACACACATAGTAGGGGTTCTTTAAATATTGGTTACCTGATCCAATGTTAGCATTATTCATGTTTCAGCTATGAAATGTCCCTTTAGTTCTAGAAAGCCCCAGCACAGAGGAAGCTTCTCACTTGCCATTTCATCCTTGAGTGCTTACTTTCTCCAACCACTTATGGTGACCAATGAGCTTTTTCAATTTTTTTAAGCCTATCTGCTCCTGTTTAATGAAGAGTCTTGTAAAATTAAAGAGATTCTATCCCAAACCTGTTATTGTAGCACAAATATGCATCAAAACACTTAAACAAGAAACATCATGCGGTTGAATGAGTCCATATTTGTGAAGTAACAGGTTAGAAATCTATGAGAGATCACGAGATTGAAAGTTTTTCCAGGAGAGGCAAGATTTCTTCATCTTTGATTATTCTGTAGAGCTTGGATGGGTGCTTATCCATCCAAGACTATCCTTATCCTTGTCTTTACTTTCTTATTACACATTTTTTTAAATGTTAACCCTCTTTTTTAAAAGTAATCATAGGCATTTTGCAGAAGGAAGATACTTTCAGCCAACTTCTTGTTCCAGGTGACCCTTATGATCTCAACCATGGTGATAATGGTTGATTTGCCATCACTGTTTTGTAGAAGACAGTTTATTTCTTGAACCAGCCTTTAAAGTGTATTATCTTTAAAAGTGTTTTATTGCCCACTCCATCCTCATAATTCATGGAGGGTTAAATATATCATGGGCAGAAACTAATAGGAAAAAGCTCTTATTTTAGCCAAAATTTGTACAAGAGAAGGACTTAGGTACTGGAGCAGTTTGCTGCTGCTGCAACTACTAAGTCGCTCAGTCGTGTCCGACTCTGTGCGACCCCATAGACGGCAGCCCACAAGGCTCCCCCGTCCCTGGGATTCTCCAGGCAAAAACAGTGGAGTGGGTTGCCATTTCCTTCTCCAATGCATGAAAGTGAAAAGTGAAAGAGAAGTCGCTCAGTCGCGTCGACTCTTAGCGACCCCATGGACTGCAGCCTACCAGGCTCCTCCGTCCATGGGATTTTCCAGGCGAGAGTACTGAAGTGGGTTGCCATTGCCTTCTCCGACTGGAGCAGTTTAGAATAGAGTAAATTTCCTTCCAGTTGAATGGGTGAGAATTCAAGAAAGCAAGTGATAAAGCCTTATGCATATGTAAGATATGGGGGCAGATTTTATATATTTTGTGATTTGGGCAGTTTGAGTCCAACAGCTCGGTTGGTAAATATTCTGGAAGAATGCACGCAGAGATATTATTTGAGCGATTGGTTCCTCCGTCAAATGTGACGAAACCCTTGAGAGCCACGCTTTCAGCAAATGTGTGAGTAATGCCCCCAAGATTTCTATTTTTAAAACCCTTCCGTATATGACCTGTAGGGGGAGCACTGAAACAACAGTACTCAGTGTATGACAGAAATTCCCAAGCAATATTCTGCCGCTGTGCCCGTAAGATCAAGGTGGGGAGGGTGTCTCATGAAATCTTGACTATGGTGTCAGTAAGAGTCATTGCGAAATACGTTTGTTATGGGTTATCCTGCCCTGAGGTGGGAGCATATGCCCAAGGTCAAATGGCATTAGAACGTCAAAAGCCTGAAAATATTAATAATAAGTAAAATAATAAAATATGGCTTACACATGATTATATGATCCCACACATTATCATCCTTCAAAATATTACACTGTGTCATTTAGTGAACGAAGCTGTAGGCTCCTTAGGATAAGGATGATGTCTTATACCATTAATACTTATATTGCTTATCAAGGTACCTGGGGCACATCAGACCTTAACAAGTGCTGACTCCCCCCTCTCAGGTGATGCAGATGGTAAAAATTTCCCTCCCAGTGTGGGAGATGTAAGAGACGTGGGTTCCATCCCTGGCTGGGGAAGATCCCCTGGAGAAGGAGATGGCAGCCCACTCCGGTATTCTTGCCTGGGAAATGCCGTGGACAGAGGAGCCTGGCGGGCTACAGTCCGTGTGGTTGCAGAATCAGACGCGAATGAGCACACACGCACGTGCTGTGCTCTTCTCTGCCCCTCTCTCATCTCCACTCGCTGCTGGTGGCATAGCCATGTGGTAGGCATGGTGATAGTCTGGAAGTAGGTGGTGATAATGGTAGAACTAGGGCATTCTTGAAAAGTCAAAAATACCACATTTTAGAGTTGAGAGAAACCTCAGAACAATGGTTCCCAAACATAATTTTACATCATATTCCCCTAAGGGCTTGCCAGGTAGCACTAGCAGTAAAAACCTACCTCTCAATGCAGAGCACATAGAGACATGGGTCGGGAGGATCCCCTGGAGGAGGGTAAGGCAAGGCACTCCAGTATTCTTGCCTGGGGAATTCCATGGAGGAGCCTTGCAGGCTACAGTCCTGAAGATCCCCTGGAAAAGACAGTGGCAACCCACTCCAGTATTCTCGCCTGGAGAATCCCATGGACAGAGAAGCTGGCAGGCTACAGTCCATGGGGTCACAAAGAGTCGGACACGACTGAAGTTACTGAGCATGCAGCGTGCACACAGAGCTGTTTATAATGAATATAAATCCAAAAATAACTCCTAGAAAAACTGTTGCTTACTCTCAGATACATTTTTCATTGGCCGCATGGAAACCTGATTGCAATAAAAAAAATAAAGTGATAATTTCTCTTAGAAGTTCTTTTGTGAAGTTTTCTTTTGTACTTCTTTATGATTAATTTTAATACGTTATGTGCCATTTATGTTTAGAAGTTCAATATTCTGATTTTTTATCCTTATAACCCATTCTAAAATTGACGTTTTATCTTATCATTATAATTAAAGTCTTTAATCACCTTTTCTCAAAAGTAATTCACTTTTTTAATGTTCAGCAAAAACGCCTCTCCAGAAAGACTTTTGTATCAATAAATGTCTGAGTATTTTAATCTTCTGAGAAAGGAAAAATTAAGACTGGGACCCAGAACTCAATATCATCCAGCATGGGGCCCTTACAAGTTTATGAGACAATTTCAAGATTTCTTCTTTACTATATTGCCATCTGAAGCCTTTTGTATGATCAAATATACAGCAATAAACATGTGGCATCTTTAACACTAGGTAGGAATTTTAATATATATATATATATATTTTATTTCTACTAAAACCAATCCCACCCTGCCAACTCTTCCCCATGATCTTCCCTATATGTACCAAAATTTTGAAAAAAATAATTGAAAAGAGGAAATGGAAATAGTAGGAAAGAACCTTATTTTTTAAATGCAAGCTATCCCACAATAACAACAGTAATAACAGTTAACATTATATTGAGTGTTTACTACATTCCAGGCACTGTTCCAAATGCTTTACATGTGTAGCTCAAATACAAAACAGTCCTACAGTTATTACCACTGTTTAACAGGAGGAACGCGGCCCCAAGAAGTTTTGTCACTTGCTCAAGCTGGTCGTGGGAACCATAAAAAAATATAGGTGATCTTGCTTCAGACTCCAAGCAGTCAACTGTTATACATACATTTCTAGGGCATTAAATTTCTACACAAATTTGAAGCCTGATTTTTGTGTTATGGTGTCTTGCTCACAATAGACACAACAAATAGATATTTGTTGCATTGAATTGGATTTCTGATGAAATGTTCCTCAATTCAATTTACCAAAATGCAAGCAAAAAGATAGAGTAGACCTTTTTAAAAAGAAGTAGAAGGATGAGGAGGGGGAGAGGGAAGGGAGGAGGGGTAGTGGGTTGAGGAAGCAGGAGAAGCAAGAGGAGGAGGAAGGGTGGGGGCATCATTCCTTACTGGGCTTCAGTGTGGGTCCCCTGGACAATGTCTAAAAGTTATGTTGAAAACCACCTGTCTTCATGATCAGTCTCTGATATGAGTCTACACAAGTAGCAATACTGTTTAATTATGATTTCCTCATTTAGGCTTAGACAGGTCCTAGAAGACCTTCCCTTAGCAAAGAGAGATAAACTCATTGAGTTTGCCTTCAACCAGAGTTTTTTTGGAGTCCTGAATGGTGAATCCATTCATCCTAGAACTTAACAGATAGTCCAGAAATAAAGTCATCATTTGCTCATCTGTCTCAGAGTCAGATGTTTAACCCTTTAATACCTAAAGTTTCAGGACAGTTGGTAAGGAAAACAATAAATTAAGTATTGCTATGTTATTATTCTAAAAATAATCACTTTGTTCTGAATGTTTTCCATTCTTTCCCACAATTTTCTCTATTCTATTAAAATGGTTTGTACCACAAGGACAATTGTCAGTTTATATAAACTCACCAAACTTGGCTGTTGTACATTTTTTTTTAACCAGTATTTAATTCCCAAATCAAGAACTGAGGAATCTGAAAATATTTAGTGACAGAAGCATTAAAATGTAATTCACTGAAAAGATTTAGATTTCCTGACTAAAATATAAAGGTTTTCCTAGATTTAGTGGATAATTTTACTCCATTGTGCTTTATTTATTCTTAGTATAACTTGAGGGGATTGTTTTCAGGATAATGTCAGGATAATTGTTCAAAACTGATCTATGGGCCAACCCAAGGGCATTCTCCTGGGAACAGTTAAGCTAAAACATACAAAAGGTCTCTCCTCTTATCAAAATTATCTCTTCTTAAAGATAAATGAGGAAAGGTTTGACATGATATAAAAATAAAAGCAAAATAAATCAGTGACTAAATGTTTTATGTGATCTTAGGACATAGTTAGATGGCAAATACATTATGTCTCCCAGTCTCTTCATGCTGACTTTATAATGGGATAATATATAAGATGTCTTTTGTACACAGTTGACACCCTTCCTTTCTCAGAAAGGTAGTGTTGACCATGAGGCTGTGCAAAATGTTGGTAGATATGAGAAATCAATGCTTATCCAACTCATTAATTTTTTTTCAATTTTTTGTGTACTATACAAATAATATATTCTTACTGCAGAAGTGATGAAAGCATATTTAAACCAAAACAAAAGCACATAAGACATTTCATGGTCAGTTCCACCACCAGAGGGAACCACCATTAACACTTTTTGTATATCTCTCTAGACCTGCATACACACACATACACATCCTCACACACACCAGACCTCTAGTAATCGCTGGTAACTGTGACAGCAGAGGTTGCATCAGGAATAAGAACAAGCATCAACCGTAGTTTTAACAGTAGCAGTAGCAGTGTTAGCTACCAAAGGTGAGCTAGCAATATCAGTAACAAGAGAATCCATAACCACAGTAGTTGTAACTGCAGAGAAAGCTGTGATGATTGTAGCAGCTGTCTTGGCAACAGAAATGGCATCAGTAGCAGCATAGTAGTATAATAATATTAATAATACCAGCTAAAAGTTACATAGCACTTACCATGTACTGAGCACTATTCTGTTTCACATGCTGCTGCTAAGTCGCTTCAGTCGTGTCTGACTCTGTGCGACCCCATAGGCAGCAGCCCACCAGGCTCCCCTGTCCCTGGGATTCTCCAGGCAAGAACACTGAAGTGGGTTGCCATTTCCTTCTCCAATGCATGAAAGTGAAAAGTGCAAGTGAAGTTGTTCAGTCGTGTCTGACCCTTAGCAACCCCATGGACTGCAGCCCACCAGGCTCCTCCATCCATGGGATTTTCCAGGCAAGGGTACTGGAGTGAGTTGCCATTGCCTTCTCTTTTTCACATAGACTGTCTCAATTAATTTCCACAACAAGCTGATGAAGTAAATGTATTAGTTGTATCCCCATTTTTACAGATGAGGAGACTGATGTACATTCCAGTTAGTAACTTGGCCAAGATCACACAGTCTTCATTTAATCTTAGCCAGAAGGCCGAGAAGTGATCAAGATCATCCAGTCTTAAGGGACAGAACCTGAATTTGATCCCCAGCCAGTCTGATCCCATAACCCACTTTAACCAGTATGCTGGTAGTAACAACATGAATTCTAAGATATAGTATGAGGAATATTTTACAATTTACCTATATATTTATATAATGAATGGATGAATTTTGAGAATGATCCTGAAATTGGAAAAATAGAAGAGGAAGATATGAACTAACTTCCCAAAAAACATCTCTTTCAACTAAAATGATCATTTCTTACAATTTTCAAAGTAAAGAGTCTTTCAAAGATAATATATTTTGAAAACATTTCTACTCCCTTTTTCATTAGCCCTCAACAATCTGTCCCTATCATTTTGGGTTCTTGTCTCACATTTTAGAGTCTCTGACTGCAATTTCTTAAAAATAGAAAGCAAATGAACCATATTGCCTAATTTGTTATAGCCTCAGTTTATAGATGAGTCTCCATATATATAGAAACATGGAGTATTTATGTTTAGTAAGTATTTGTGAGTAAATGAATAAAGCAATAAGAAGTAAAATTTTAGACTACACCCTACAGGCAAATAGAATCTTATTGGACCAAACACATACAACTGCAGTAAGAATGCTATTTAATGCTGATGGCAACAGCAGCCAGGGGAATAAGAAAAACTTACACACAAGCAGAAAAGGTGGATGACGTTGATGCTTTGGTTCTATATGGACTCTGTTTCACCTTCCATAATTCCAGATTTTGAACATTTAAGTTACCAATAATATTAATATTTAATCTGCCTGTACACTTGGACTGTCCTTACAGGAAAGATTTCCTCTGCTCCCTGAAATCTATAAATATAAGTCAAGATAGAGTAAAAACTGAAACAAACATTGACTTTGGTGCATTAGTAAAATTTTGTCTTTTGTATGATGAGAAATATTTAATCTTGGGCAAAATATATGGCCCCTAACATAAATTTTAATTTTTGTGTGCTTTTTAATGGTTTCAAGCTGCCAGAAATGGAAAAACTGGGAAATATAAAGGAACTTAAGAGAAAAAACAATCCCCTCAAAAGTCATCTTCGGACTTTTCTGCTCAGAGTTTCAAGCTGAGGTTTCAGTGATATGACTTGATTTAATTTCCAAGACTCTTATCTGTAGTTTATTCTTGTTACTGCAGTTGCTACTGGTTTTTAACTTTGTACACAGGAAACCAGTGCCAATCAATTTTGTTCCCAAGGCGACAGGAAACCCTGGTTGGTCAGATGTTGATTGTGCTTGCTGCTCATGCTCCACCCATCATATTTTCTTCCTTTCTGGCTGAACTTAAGACAAATTAATCAGCGATCAACATCTGGCAGACAGTTTTGGTGTCTTCTCAGTGATTTGTTTGTTGACCTGCATGGTTAAAAAGTAAAAATCCAGTGCATAAAACTTGCAGACTCTAAAGAGAAATGCTGCCAAGTTCCCTTGTAAGGACTTGTATAGATGGCCCATCTTTTGGCTTTTTCACTGAAAATGCGAATTTTCTCAAATAATGAAACATCTGCTGAATAAATATTTCACCTTTTTTGTGATGGTCAGCTGCTTACCTCACCCTATTGTAAATTCCAGAGATGAAATGTGGAACAGGGAACAAGGAAGGACTCAGAGAATGGTAAGCTTTTTAGCAGGTCTTTGCTGTTGGTGATCAACCACCTGCATCCTTTCTCCATAGTAAGTCCCGTTGCATATAAACATACCTCTTATCACTAAGGACACTGAAAGCAACTGTTGGTACCCAGAACATGACAAATAACAGAACTCACAATTAGAAGCTAGGTGTAAAATCAAGCCCAATGACCTTCCCATCACCCAAAGCCTGTCTTCTTTGCAAATTCTTCTTTCAAACTCACAGTTTATGATTCTATAAAAAGAAAAATATTCAACTGTCTACTTGCTTTGCAGTTTTTAGAAATCATTAAAGATGGTGATACTAAAATGGATGTCAGTTTTTATCATGTCTAGTGATAGTAAGGATTTCTCATGAGAAATGTACAAGAAATCCTTTTTTTTTTTTCTCTCTCCTATGCAGGAAAATGAAGGAAGGTAAAATGCAGGAAGGTGAGATTAAGATAAACCTAAAAAGGGCAGGTATGTTGGACCGGATAGGCTTTTCCTGTTCCTAAAATGTCTTGTGTTCTTACACAGGAAAAGCATTCTTATCCACCCGAGGCATTTGCAAGTCCTAGGCACAAGACCTAAAGGTACCCTGGCTTGTGGTGGTAAGAAAGCAGGAAAGAAGTGGGTGGGAGAGGAAGTGTCCGTGGTAGGTCCATAACCAGGAAAAGTTTCCCAAAAGGTAGAAATACATCCACGTCTCCTTTGAGAACAAATCCTGCTAGTTTGTTCTTTCCCAAATTGGATACTTTCAAAAATTGGATACTTTTAAAATTGGGGTTGATTCAGACAATTGAGTTACCACAGAACTGGTAAGCCTGCCGGTTGCGAGTTCACTCCGCTTCCTAACCCTGCCACTCCAATGTCTTCCAGCTCCCCTCCCAAAGATTACTTTCCTGATACATTAGCGGGAGGAGTTTTAATCCACTTGTTTTACTTTTTCACTAAAATATCTTCTTTAGAGAGGGTAGGTCTATGAAATAAAGTTGAAGGGCTAGAAATATTTTGCAGTGTTTTGAATCCTAACCATTTTGCAGAGTCATAATCCTGTTTTTTTTTTATCAATAACCGAGTAGAAGGAAAACTCAATAAATTAATAAAGTGTTTTTAAGCACTTGCCAAGGTCCTTCAATAAAGCTGGTTTTTGTTGTTGTTTAGCTGGTAAGTCATGTCATCTCTTTGTGACCCCATAGACTGTAGCCTGCCAAGCTCCTCTGTCCTTGGGATTTTCCAGGCAAAAATACTGGAGTGGGTTGCCATTTCCTTCTCCAGGGGATCAAACCCAGGTCTCCTGCATTGGCAGGTGGATTCTTTTTATTTTTACCATGAGCCACCAGGAAAGCCCGAGCTGGTAGAGACCCCTAGTAGAATACTGTGGCAAACCTAAAATGCATTTGAAAAGCATTTGCAATTCTCTCCCCTCCCCCATTAGTTCCCTTTTGATTTGCATGACAGTCTAGTTGAACAGGAGCAATCTGCTGTGTACCTGGTCTTCTTTCCATCTGCATTTCCATCAGCAGTGGGAAGGAGTGTGCCCGGGTGGGGAGTGGCTGCCCACAATATCGTCGCGTGCCCCTCCTCAGATGCTAGATCAAGATAGAGGAGTGTCTATTCCTGGGCAGCAGTATCACCATGTACAATGCCAGCTGACTTTGACCATAATCAAAACTGTTCCCTTGGCTCTTTAGCATCATTTCTAACCTACTAAACTGGGAGCTTTAGGACGTATGGCGTAGTGTGCGAAAGTAAGAGCTTTTGTAAGGCATCCAAACAACAGAGATAGTGATGGGTAAATATCTGCAAATGCATTTCTTTTTGGAACTTATGGCAAGTGTGCTTTTCTGGATGATCCTGTTTACATAACACAGGCATTTTAAGTAATGAAACCTCTCTTGGCTTGCTTAGAATAGAAGTCTTATTGTATAGGCAAACCCTATCTAGTGAAGAATGGTACCTGAGCTTTCATCTGAACCAAGATAGAAAAAGTTGTTGTGGCAAAGGTAAGGGGGTTGAGGAGGTAAGATCACTTATTGGGTACTTTTATATATAGGATAGCATTTCATGGTCTATCAATTTAAAAAAAATGTCCCAAAACTAGAAAAGCCTGGATATGGCTCTGTCAATACCTCAGATTTGTTGAGCAGCTTCTATGTACTATGTATGTACAGGATGCCTCTCAACCATGTAATATCATTTCCTTCTCAGGACTGCCTTAGAGAGGTGGGTTTTATTGTCTCAGTTTTAACTGAAACATGCGGATGTGCAGGCTAAGTCACTTCAGTCATGTCCCACTCTTTGTGACCCTACATGCTGTAGCCCTCCAGGCTCCTCTGTCCATGGGATTCTCCAGACAAGAATACTGGAGTGTGTTGCCTTGCCTTCCTCCAGGGGATCTTCCTGACGTAGGGATCAAACCTGTGTCTCTTGCATCTCCTGAACTGGCATGCAGTTTCTTTACCACACATGACACTTGGAAAGTCCTGAGTTGCAGACACGTAATACATGTCATAGATCCCACAAGCTGCAGAAATGGGACTGAGCCCAGGTCTGTGCACCACCACCAAAGCTCACGCTTTATCACCTACCTCCCCTGATGCTCCAGGTATCCCATAATTCTTCTGTTTTTGTCTTTTCTGTATTCATGGTTGGACCGCATTCAGTTTTGTTAGTGGAGAAATATAAACATTCTGAATCATTTATTCCGCCCAGCCTTCATAAATGCGTCCCACTTGGAGAAGAGCCGGTAGTGCCTCTTTCCACCCCTAGGTGGCATCTGTGTGCCACCAACAGACAGAAGAACATTCTGGGTCAATAGCAGGTTGACCTGCTCTTGCTTTTGTTCAAAGGACGTTTAAGCAGATCATTTCTCTGTCTTCAAAAATCCTGCTTGAGGGATATCTAGCATTTTTATGCTTTTATTTTATTTTATTAAAGTATAGTTTATTTACAATATATGTTGCCATTTTAAGATTTAAAGCCAAATCAAATAAACAAGGAGAGGACCAGATCCTCTCTTGAGGATCATCCGATCCTAAAGCTTATGGTGTCTCAGCAGTCTTCCTTCCCAGAGGTACCTTATCATCTACTGTAGAAGGCAGTCCCTGAATTCGTTCAGACAGCAGATGCACTCGATCGGGTTCCCCAGCTACAGTGTCCATGACCTTTAAAAGATTCTGGCTTGGAATTAACTGGAAGGGATTTTATTTCTTTTTCATTAGCAGCGATAAAGATGCATGTTGTATGGAAGCAATAGAACGTGGATGCCTGTCCCTTTGAATTTTCAATTTTGAAAAAGAGAGGATCTGTTGCTCTCTCACGTGACCCATCCAACAAAACAGTAATGTGATTAAATCTGGGAGATTTTCATGATTCATTAGGATTTGCATTTAGAAGGGATTTCTGTGATAAAAGCACAATTTCACTGTAGAAATGATCTGCAGGAAAAGATGGGGGTGGGGAGCCTTGAGAAGTTTGCATTTGTGAACCCTGGATTCCCGTAATGCAAAAGGCCTTATCGAGGGCAGTCCAGGAGTGAATTGGCAGTACATTAGAAAGCATGATTATAAGAGGGAAAGCTGAAATGGCCTTCATGTCAGCTGTTTTCCTCCACAGGATACTGGGTGATTCCTTTCCTAACCAGATACTGATTACTTAAAGCTTAGCCCAAGAGTTCTTGTCACAAATGATTTCCGTAGTGTATTTTGACTTGCTGAGGTCTGAAGAACTTTTGGAATTTGTTAGGTGTGGACCTGAACTCCAGGAACAGATTGTCTTAAGTGCCTCATTTTTATCTCATGACTGGTTTTCTGTCCTCATTTGACATGGAGAATTATTGGTGGAAAATGTATACATTGATAATTCAGACAAATTACAGTTTAAAAAAAAGTTCAAAGGACTTCATATTTTTAAACAATATATCAAACAAATGCAAACTGCTTATAAATGTTTTAATCTACAAAATTATATATTCTTCTATTTCCCCATTATAATTGCATCTCTTACATTTCATAAATATTTCACTTCATCTATCATATTGAAATTCAGACTCAAATATTTAAATTGCTGAAGACTATTTTTAGAGTGAATAAATTTTCTTTTCATAAAGTACAAAGAATTAATGTGCCATCCAACTTTTCAAAATATTCTACCAAATATTCAGCCCAAAATGGTAAGATACAAAAAGGGTGTATGTTTGTACATAAAGCAGTGGACCATTTGTCTTTTTTATATAACTCTTTCTTAGCAGTGTTAAGGCTTATAGTACTTTATAGTTCCGAATGTCCAACAGACAAGAATTCAAAATACTACAAATAATATAAATTTGACTCAAAATAACAAATTTTCTAGAACTCATTCTATTCTGAGTCAGATAATTTGATAATTCAAGTACTTATAGCTGTGTGGGATTTTTAAAAAGAAGATTTTATTTTTCATTTCTTAGCATGGATCCCTATTCATATCAGAAATCAAGAACCATTATTACAGGTAAATCAAGTTTTATATTATTAGGTTATACATTTTATATTACAATTATTACATTTTATATTATAATTGTTTAGAATACCAGCAAAAGCAAATCCTACTTTTTTCCCTTTAAAATCAATGAAAAACATTATGATAAGTACAAAAAACAATTTGTTTCTACCCAGTCTTAAAAATCTCCCAGTACTTAATTCTTACTTCCCTTCCCATATCTATAGATCTGACATACACAGAAGAGATCAATGGATGCAGAGAAGGAACAGAAATTGGGTCAGTTATGTTTCTGCCCTGGTAGTGTAGGAAGGCATTCTATATATATACGATATGTCCTATATTGTAATGTTTTTGTTCTGGGATCTTGTAGTAACTTTGTGAGGACATCCTAAATGTCAGTTTCCAATTTTTTTCATTAAACCACAAAAATTTGACAGTTAGAGCTATTTTTCAAATCTAATGGGCATCCTGTGTTTTCTTATTTGTGAAATCTGGTCACTCTATACCTTGTTATCCCTTGTTAAGCATCTTTTAATAAGCAGACTCATTTATATGTTTCTTAAGTCCTCTCTAACCATCAGAAATGACCATTTTCAGAATAAAGTGTCACTGGTGTAGCTTATACCATTTAACATGCTCAGATAACAGAGTCAGTTGGTATTTAAAGTCATTCTAGTCTTTTGCCATACTTGATCTATAGTAGACACATATTAGTTATACCTCTCATAATTGTTCCTACAAACATATTTGCATAAATATATAGTTCAAGATTGTCCATTGTAATATTGTTATTAATAGCAAAAAGAATTGGAGATAAATATCTATCATTAGATGTTCATCAATAAATCTATACCATTATATATTTATTATTTGTGAAATCCACATTGTTACTCTGGTTGGATAAGCTTTCTAATATATAATGAAAAATGGAAGAAAAAATGAAAAACTATATGGAACTTTATGATTCAATTTATATTAAAAACCATGCATGTGTTTATCTTTGTAAATGCATTGATAATTTCAGAAATTGTATATAAGAACCTGAATAGGGAAGAGGTCTGAAAAGTAGATCCAAAAATTAGGAGATAGGAAGAACCAAGGAGGAAGGGACTGTTTTTCTCTTTTCTTATTTGAAAACTTTACTGTAAGTACACATTAATTTTATTAATGTTTTAAAAATTAAAACAGATAAGTTATTGCTTTCTTTGAATCAATAGATATGTAAAGCATAGATAGTCTGTGTGTGTTACGTTGTCTCCGTCGTGTCTGACTCTGTGCAACCCCAGGGACTGCAGCCTGACAGACTCCTGTCCATGGGGATTCTCCCAGCAGGAATCTAATTCAACATGAAATGAGTGTAAGTAAAACAGTGACCACATTATTTGAATAATAATGTAAGTAGACACAGCCTTTAAGACCCAGAAAATAGCATTGAGTGTCTACCTAAGAATGACCAAGCAATGACAAAATAAATTTCAATCTATGCCACTTAGTGCTTGTGGCTCAGATGCTCAGTCGTGTCCAACTCTTTGAGACCCATGAACTGTAGCCCGCCGGGCTCCTTTGTCCCTGGGTTTCTTCTGCAAAAATACCGGAATGGGTTGCCATTTCCTCCTCCAGGGGATCTTCCCGACTCAGGGATCAAACCCATGTCTCATATGTCTCCAGCATTGGCAATTGGATTCTTTATCACCACTGCCACCTGCGAAGCCTCATGCCAAGTAGACATAGTTATAAGTTAACATCCCTCATGTGAATCTTGATATTACACTGGCTTCTTTGTTAGGATATATTTCATTACAGACATATACAATATGAACACCTATAAACATCAAACTTAGTTAATAAATCATTGTATTATAAATATCTAGGAATGCTGGCTGCTTTTAACTTATCTAATTCCTCTCTGTATCCCTCAAAGACAATCAGTATTCTAGACTTGATGTTTAATCATTCCTGTGGCGATTCTAATGCTTTTACTTAATATATATACAAACCTCATATAAAGCATACTGTATAGTATATATTATAGATAATATGGAAATATATAAACAAAGTATAATTTTGCATAAACTCCATCTATAAAATGGTGCCAAAGTATATATTCTTTTGCTTACTGCATCTCAAATACCTAAATGTAAGAACTAAAACTGTAAAGCTCCTACAAGAAAATGTAGGCGTAAGTCTTTGTTACCTTAGATTAAGCAATGATCTCTCAGTTCACAACAACCAAAGGAAAAAAAATATGTAGCTTGAACTTCACTGAAATAAAAATGTTTGTGTTTCAAAGGAGACTTTATAAGTCAGGGTTCTCCAGAGAAACAGAACCAATAGGATGTGTGTGTGTGTGTGTGTGTGTGTGTGTGTGTGTGTGTGTACATATACATGTGGGCTTCCCAGGCGGTGCTAGTGGTAAAGAACTCACTTAACAATGGAGGACACATAAGAGATGAGAGTTTGATCCCTGGGTTGGGCAGATCCCAAGGTAACCAGATCCCCTGGAGGAGGGCAACCCACTCTAGTACTCTTGCCTGGAGAATCCCGTGGACAGAGGCACCTGGGGTCTCAAAGAGTCAGACACGACTAAAGCGGCTTAGCACACAGGCATGCATACATACACATGTACTTATATAAAGAGATTTATTGTAAAGAATTGGTTCGTGTGATTATAGAGCTGGCAAGTCCCTAGACCTGTGGGGTGAGCTGGCACACTGCAGGCCCAGACAGCTGACGTAGTTCTAGGTTTGCAACCCAGGGAGTGTCAGGGTCTCAGGTCAAGGTTGCAGGCAGGAGAACATCGACGTTCTAGTGCAAGGGCTGTCAGACAAGAATTCTCTGTTAACTGGAGAAGACAACCTGTTTGTTTTATCCATACCTTCAGTTGATTAGATAAGGCCCACTCATATTATGGACTTCCCTGGTGGCTCAGACGGTAAAGCATCTGTCTACAATGCGGGAGACCCAGGTTCGAGCCCTGGTTTGGGAAGATCCCCTGGAGAAGGAAATGGCAATCCACTCCAGTACTCTTGCCTGGAAATTCCATGAACAGAGGAGCCTGATAGGCTACAGTCTATGGGGTCGCAAAGAGTCGGACACGACTGAGCGACTTCACTTTCACTTTACATTATGGATGGCTATTTGCTTTACTCAGTCAACTGATTTAAATGTTAGTCTTACCCTAGAACACTTAGAATGGTGATTGACCAAATATCTGGACATTCCCTGGCATAGTCGAGCTGATACATGAAATTAACCAGCACATATACTGTCATACAAGTGAAAAAACAATTCAAAAAATAGAAAATATTTGCAAATCGTATATCTGATAAGGGGCTCATATCTAAAATACATAAACAACTTTTCAACCCAACTATTAAAAAAAAAAACCAATTTAAAAATGTGCAAAGGATTTGAATAGACATTTCTCCCTAGAAGGTATGCAAATCACCAATAAGCACATAAGTAGATACTCAGTATCATTAGTCTTTAAGGAAATGCAGTTAAAACCAAATGAGAGACCACTACATACCCACTTCAGTTCAGTTCAGTTGCTCAGTCATGTCTGACTCTTTGTGACCCCATGAACCGCAGCACGCCAGGCCTCCCTGTCCATCACCAACTCTTGGAGTCTACCCCAAATTATGTCCATTGAGTTGGTGATGCTATACAACCATCTGATCCTCTGTTGTCCCCTTCTCCTCCTGCCCTCAATCTTTCCCAGCATCAGGGTCTTTTCCAATGAGTCAGCTCTTCACATCAAGTGGCCAAAGTATTGGAATTTCAGCTTCAACATCAGTCCTTCCAGTGAACACCCAGGACTGATCTCCTTTAGGATGGACTGGTTGGATCTCCTTGCAGTCCAAGGGACTCTCAAGAGTCTTCTCCAACACCACAATTCAAAAGCATCAATTATTTTGGCACTCAGCTTTCTTTATAGTCCAACTCTCACATCCATACATGACTACTGGAAAAACCATAGCCTTGACTAGATGGACCTTTGTTGGCAAAGTAATGTCTCTGATTTTTAATACTGTCTAGGTTGGTCATAACTTTCCTTTCAAGGAGTAAGCATCTTTTAATTTCATGGCTGCAATCACCATCTGCAGTGATTTTTGGAGCCCCTAAAATAAAGTCAGCCACTGTTTCCACTATTTCCCCATCTATTTCCCATGAAATGATGGGACTGGATGCCATGATCTTGGTTTCTGAATGCTGAGCTTTAAGCTAACTTTTTCACTCTCCTCTTTCACTTTCATCAAGAGGCTTTTTAGTTCTTCTTCACTTTGTGCCAAAGGGTGATGTCATCTGCATATCTGAGGTTATTGATATTTCTCGCAGCAATCTTGACTCAAGTTTGTGCTTCCTCCAGCCCAGCATTTCTTATGATGTACTCTACATATAAGTTAAATAAGCAGGGTGACAATATATAGCCTTGATGTACTCCTTTTCTTATTTGGTACCAGTCTGTTGTTCCATGTCCAGTTCTGTTGCTAACATACCCACTAGGATGGCTCTAATCAAAACTATAGACAGTAACAAGTATTGGAAAGAATGTGGGCAAATTAGAACTCTCATATATTGCTGGTGGAAATGTAAAATGATGCAGCCACTTTGGAAAAACATTTGACAGTTTCTCAGAAAGTTAAACCTAGAGTTATCATATGACCAAGAAATGCCACTCCTACATGTATACCCTGGAGAAATGAAAACATATGGCCACACACCAAAAAAAAAAGAAAAAAAATTGAATGTGCCTAACAGAATTATCCAAAATAGCCAGAAGTGGAAACTATCCAAATGTCCATCAACTGATAAATAAATAAATGCCATGTAGCCATACTATAGAATATACTATGCCATAAAAAGTAATGAAGTACTGATAGTTACTATCAGTACAGCATGTATGAACCCTGAAAACATTTGCTAAGTGAAAAAAGTCAGATACAAGAGTCCATATGTTGTATGATTCCATTTATAAGAAATGTCCATAATAGGCAAATTTCATAGACACAGGAATTAGATTAGTGGTTTCCAGGGACTTTGGAAAAGGAGGAATGGGGAGTAACTGCTTGTGCATAGAGGTCCTTTTGTGGCTGAGGAAAACATTATACACTTGACCACTGAACAACACAGATTTCAATTACACAGGTCTACTTACACATGGATTTTATTTTCAATAAATACATGGATTCTCCTGTGTTGTTCAAGGGACAGCTGAAAAATTGATTATTGTGCTATTTACACAACACACAAACTATACTAAAAACTACTGAACTGTGTACTAAACAAGTGAGCTTTCATACTTGAAGTTTGTAAAGTATACCTCAATAAAAAAGGAGAAAATATATAACTTTAATTTTATATCAAAGTGTTGGTTATTTCTAGAAAATTAGTTGGATGGTGCTTCTGACATTTTTTCACTTTATTTGAATTGGTTGAAATGTGCTAATTTAGAACATTTTTATTTATGGAAAAGGAAAGGGATGTATTTCCTACCACAAGTATAAAAGTATCCTTTACATGACAAATTTCAGTTCCCTCTTAAAAATGTGTATGGCATTTTGCATTCCAGAAATATTTATTTTTTACCAGTCCATCTGCTCCCTGAACATCATAAAGATAATAAAGCACAGCATCCAAAGAACTCTTTGCTTCATCTGATATGCATGGTATCTCTTCTTGGGTGAATGGCTATTCTGTTTTTAAGCTCTTGCACTTACTCCATCTGACAGTAGATAAGAGAAGGCCCAGAAATAAAAATGAATCATTATGAGTGGCATCAGATCAACAAACCCCAGTTACCTGAGGGGGAAAGGCTTATTTTAAGTTTTAGCAACGTGGTTCAATCACTGGTTTTCAGTCGCTCAGTCATGTTTGACTCTCTGCGATCTCGTGGTCTGTAGCACACCAGGCTTCCCTGGCCTTCACCAAATCCCAGAGCCTGCTCATATTCATGTCCATTGAGTCGGTGATGCCATCCAACCATCTCACCCTCTGTCATTCCCTTCTCTTTCTGCCTTCAATCTTTCCCAGCATCGAGGTCTTTTCCAGTGAGTCAGTTCTTCACATCAGATGGCCAAAGTACTGGAGCTTCAGCTTCAGCATCAGTCCTTCAAGTGAATATTCAGGACTGATTTCCTTTAAGATTGACTGGTTTGATCTCCTTGCAGTCCAAGGGATTCTCAAGAGTCTTCTCTAGCACCACAGTTCAAAAGCATTAATTCTTTGGTCTCAGCCTTCTTTATGGTCCAGCTCTCACATTCGTACATGACTACTGGTATAACCACAGCTTTGACTAGACAGGCCTTTGTCAGCAAAGTAATGTCTCTGCTTTTAAATATGCTCTAGGTTTGTCCTAACTTTTCTTCCTAGGAGCCAGCGTCTTTTAATTTCATGGCTGCAGTCACCATCTGCAGTGATTTTGGAGCCCCCTCCCCCAAAATAAAGTCTGTCACTGTTTCCATTGTTTCCCCATCTATTTGCCATGAAGTGATGGGACCAGATGCCATGATCTTCATTTTTTGAGTATTGGATTTTAAGTCAGCTTTTTCACTCTCCTCTTTCACTTTCATCAAGAGGCTTTTCGGTTCCTTTTTGCCTTCTGCCATAAGGATGGTATCATCTGCATATCTGAGGTTATTGGTATTTCTCCCAGCAATCTTAATTCCAGCTTGTGCTTCATCCGGTCCAGCATTTTGCATGATGTAGTCTACATATAAGTTAAATAAGCAAGGTCACAATATACAGCCTTGACAGACTCCTTTCCCAATTTGGAACCAGTTCATTGTTCCATGTCTGATTTTAACTGTTCTTGACCTGCATACAGATTTCTCAGAAGGCAGGTAAGGTGGTCTGGTATTTCCATCTCTTTAAGAATTTTCCACAGTCTGTTGTGATCCACACAGTCAAAGGGTTTGGTCTAGTCAATAAAGCAGAAGTAGATGTTTTTCTGGAATTCTCTTGCTTTTTTTATGATCCAACAGATATTGGCAATTTGATCTCTGCGTCCTCTTCCTTCTCTAAATCCAATTTGAACATCTCAATTCACATACTGTTGAAGCTTAGCTTGGAGAATTTTGAGCATTACTTTGCTAGCGTGTGAAATGAGTGCAAATTGTGCGGTAGTTTACACATTTTTGGCATTGCCCTTCTTTGGGATTGAAATGAAAACTCACCTTTTCCAGTCCAGTGACCGCTGCTGAGTTTTCCAAATTTGCTGGCATATTGAGTGCAGCACTTTTTCAGCATCCTCTTTTAAGATTTTAAATAGCTCAGCTGGAATTCCATCACCTCCACTAGCTTTGTTCATATTGATGAACAAAGGCCCACTTGACTTCACACTGAAGATGTCTGGCTTTAGGTGAGTGATCACACCATTATGGTTATCTGGGTCATTAAAGTCTTTTTTGTATAGTTTTTTATTGAGCAATTAGCAACACTGTTCAATAATTTATTTTATTTTTGGAGGGTTTTTTTTTTTTTAGATCTGTTTTTTTGATGTGGACCATTTTTAAAGTCTTTATAGAATTTGTTACAATGCTTGTTTATGTTCTAGTTTTTTGGCCATGAGGCCTACAGGATCTTAGCTCCCTGACCAAGGATCAAACCTCCACCCCCAGCATTGGAAGGCCAAATCTTAACTGCTGGATTACCAGGGAAATCCCAGTTCAATAATTTATATTTAAACATCTGTCCTTATACTAGGCATGACTGATACCATAACTGTTTATTTACACTGGCAAAAATGAGATCATCATGATCAAGTGCCTCTCCTCTTCATTTCTCACTAAAACAATGTTTCCAGGCAATTGAGGTGTTCCTTCAACCTGAGAAATGGTGACACTTTAGATACAGTCCATGGCCCCAGAATAACCCTGCAAAGTCATTTACTCTTCTCTGGCCAAGAGGAAACAACTCCCTACTCCTAAATTCCAAGGTGAAAGGCCAGTGATTTTAGATGGCCACTATCATCCTAGTTTATTCCTAGAACATTTGAACTGACCAAAGCCCATGACTGCATTGCTGGGTGGTGCACTTTTAAATGAACACTGAACAAACACAGGAATGTATATTTAAATAAATTACTGTTCCTGGATAAACATTTGGGGAAGCTCTGGAGGCAGTAGATTTTCATAATTTTGACTGAGTTTACTTTAGGTAAAAAGAGACCATGATGGGCTCCAGTGAATGGTTTAAAACATCTGCTTCTGACATCAAATAACTGAGAAGGACTTCTGGAAGCTTTCAGATAGGCTTTAAATTTAATTACTTTTTCAATATATCGAATTCCTTCCATTAAATGTGAAGCTTTTCTTTGTGAAATTTCAATTTTACAAATGTTCTCCTCCAGTGATTAAAAACAATTTCAAGGGTTTGGTATAAAGTGATGTGTTCTTAAAAATATATAAATGTTTTCTGCCCCTAAAACTTCCTATGCATGATAATATTCCATAACAGACAGCAAAATATTTGAATAGTCTATGTAACTTTCTTTCCTGAGATGTACTATCAACATTCACTGTAGGGGACTTCCATGGTGGCTCAGTGGTAAGGAATTCACCTGCCAATGCAGGAGATGTGGGTTCGATCCCTGGTCCAGGAAGATCCCACATGCCACTGTGCAACTAAGCCCGTGTGCCGCAGCTGCTGAGCCCGTGTGCCGCAGCTGCTGAAGCGCTAGTGCCCTAGAGCCCATGCTCCACAACAAGAGAGGCCACGGCCACGAGAAGCCAGGACGCTGTACCCAGAGAGCAGGCCTCACTCTCGCAGCTAGAGAAAAGCCCATGCAGCAACAAAGACCCAGAACAGCCAAAAGTAAAATAAATTAATTAACTTTTTTTAATTAAAAAAAAAGCATTCACTCTAGCTGCAGTCAGAGGTGGAAATACAGTCTTACTACACTTTTGCAGTTAGATTCTCTTACATACAGACTTAGCAGTGTCAGATATGTTGGTTTATAGTTTTATTTCATAGTGTACCACTGTGGTATAAAATTATGCCTTCATTGCTAGTTAGAACTTAAAAAGTAGTCTTAAACTAGAAAGCAGCTAATTTCCATCAGGATTGTAGAGTTTGGTTTTTAGAACTTAGGTTGAACCACCAGATGTTTTTAAAAAAAGCTGAAGATACTGAGAAGTTATGTATTTATTTTTTTGATGATTGGCATTTCAGCTGGGCTGTATGGACCACTGTAATCATGTCATTTGAGATCTTGAAAGTAATTGAATGTATTTAATTCAGTTGTAATGTTCATTACTAAAAGAGTTCTTTGGTAATTGGTTGCTTTAAAGTGACACAGAGTTATTAATTGTACTATGTTACTTAGAAACCATCATTGTGTGAGTGTGTTGTGTGTGTATGTTTTTGTACATAAATCTGCTAAAATTCAAAGAAAGATATTTCATTTCAAAAAGGATTCATTGAGGCTTATTAATGTTTCCTCAGCACCATCTTTTTCTTAATGTATGAGCTTGGAAAAACTAAACTTGGGAACTAAAATTAGAGCTACCATCATTTTGTTCTTTTGTTAAAAGGGAAACAGCCTCCTCACCATGAGTGACAGTCAAAACAATAACAAATGCCAAAAAAAAGAGTAAAAAAAAATTAATCATACTTGGATGCAAGACAAAGCACTACTTTTTTTTTTTATACCAACAAAATCACCATAGCACATTAGGATATTAATGCTCAGACTTCACTGATATTCATTAAGACTCAAACTAAATATCTACTGTAATGTTTACTGTACCTAGATAAGCTTGGCTTCTCCATTCTAAATTTTCAAATTCCTGTCTAGCATGATTCCCCACCTCCTTTGTTTTCAGAGAGTTGGAAAAGCCAGCAGAGCTCAGTGACTACACACAGCATTACCCTCACCAATTCACTTGCAACTACTTATACATGCATATGACAAACATGTTGCTTTCCATGTATTTGCGACTAGATACAGAGGGAAGACTAAAGTCAAATTCTTTGCCCTCAAGGAATTCACACTTTAGGGTAAATCCTTTCCAGTGAATATAATATTACTAGAGACATTTTGGGGAAAAAATTGTTAAGAGGATTCCAAGGATAGAGACCATAGCATTTGGATCACCGGATCTGAAAGAGCTGGGGCAAACCCATTTCAGGCATAGAAAGCAGCATTGTAGGTTGATTGACCTGCCTGGAGCACAGATCTAGATAAGGATGCGAGAGGAGATGAGGCTGGGGTAATGCACAGGGAATAAATGAGAAAGCATTTTATGTCCAAGGGCAGCTATGTGTGAGTTTTATTATCATATTTTCAGTGTGTCAAACATCACTTTGATGAAATCTGGAAGAAAATGTATTGGACTAGGAGATTTTAGTTAGGAAAGTTTGCTAGGAATCTACTACATAGATCAGAGCAAGATATGAAGAGGGTCTGAGCTAATTCAATGTCAGTGAGCATGAGTCAGTCTTCACGCTGCTTCCATGTTCCTTCTATCTAGTGATTTATCCAAACTCAGAGATTTTGAGTTAGTTTTTAAGACTTCTTGACCTAAAAAATAATCATGAAGTGAAGTGAAAGTTGCTCAGTCATGTCCAACTCTTTGTGACCCCATAGACTGTATAGTCTATGGGATTCTCTAGGCCAAAATACTGGAGTGGGTAGCCATTCCCTTCTCCAGGGGATCTTCCCAGCCCAGAGATCGAACCCAAGTCTCCCACCTTGTGGATTCTTTACCAGCTGAGCCACCAAGGAAGCCCTGGAAATACACAAACATTAGATTTAAAGATATTCATTTGCAGTCCAGTCTATAATGGTGAAAAACTGAAAACAACTTCTTGTCCAAAAACAAGGTATTGATTAGAAAGAGAATTCACTCAGTCATGTCTGACTCTTTGCAACCCCATGAACTGTAGCCTACCAGACTCCTCCGTCCATGGGATTTTTCAGGCAAGAATACTGAAGTGGGTTGCCATTTCCTTCTCCAGGGGAATCTTCCTGACCCAGGGATTGAACCCAGGACTCCCACATTGCAGGCAGATGCTTTACCGTCTGAACCACCAGGGAAGCCTCTGGTATTGGTTAAGTAAACTATTATACATCCATCCAGTGGAGTACTATGGAGTCTTTGCAATTAGTATTCAAGTAAATTTGAAGACACAGACATTCAAAATATGTTTAGTTAAATAAAAAGCAAGTCATAATGAATATGTAGACAAAAAAATCTAGACTTTTTCATGCATGTTACATGTATAAAACTTAAAGGACAGATACTTAAAATATTATTAACAATTACTCAGTGTTGGTATTATAGGATAGTTTTCTTTTTGTTGTTTATATTTTTAATTTTTATAGTGATGATGCATTATTTTTGAATCTGAAAAAAGTTATCAACTTTAATTTTAAGGATAGGAAGTAAGAATTTTAAGGGCTTGCAGAATGAAAAATGGTCCCAACTTAGGTGACCACTGACTTTGCATATGTAATGCTGCTACTGACTTTCCATCTCTAACCAGCTTCCTGAGCTTACCTTCTTCAAACGTTTATCAGTGTATGCCGTTTAGCTCCCAGGCAGTCATGGCATGGAGTGCAATAAGAATTCCCATGTTACCATTATTAACTATTATGGTCATTCATATATTATGTGCCAGTTAGTAGGCTAGAAATGTTTGCATATTTTTGCTTCTTTACTTTTTATCTTGTGAACCAGTCCCATGTGTTTTATTATTATCCCCATTTGCAAATGAAGGAGTCTGAGGCTGAAAAAGCTTAAGTGAAGTGCAGAGCACTGATTGAAACTCAGACTCCAAAGTCAGTGCTCAAAGAACAATGTAACAAGTTCAATTTTTTTTTTTTTACTGATTGTTTTGATTTTTACTTTTTATAATAATAAAAAAGGGTGTAGTAAACTTTGCCTCATGCTGTACATATGTAAAAGGTCAGATATCATTGTATGAATTAAAAATATTTAATCCCTCAAAAAGAACAAGAATATTCTACGTAGTGAAATAGGTGCTTTCAAGTAGGGAAATCAATCGTTTCTCACACCAAAAAATATTCTCTACATTATAAGATTTTTCTTCTCACTTCAGAGCAAAATTGATTTGTCATCTTCCTGGGTCTGGTGTCTTTCATACTTATATGTCTTTCCTTTGGGGAATTTTATTATAGATGGTCACAATAGCTAGTTATTCATTTCAGCTTGTAGATATTAGTAATACTGTATTATGTCATCATTTAATTTTCCAAGAGCTTTGAATTTAATTCACAGTTTAAATTGTGTCAGGAAGATGCCCTGGAGAAGGAAATGGCAACCCACTCCAGTATTCTTGCCTGGAGAATCCCATGGACAGAGGAGCCTGGCAGGCTAGTCTATGGGGTCGCAGAGTGGGACACAACTGAGCGTCTTCACTTTCACTTTAAATTAGCATTCCATATCCTCTTTTGTTTTTAATTGCCTTCGCGAGCTAGGATGACGGTTAGCACTATATATAATTTATTTGAAGGTAAAGAGATGGAGGGAAACAGCAAACTATTCATTTAATATCATAACCCGTGGAACTTAAAAATCATAGAATCTGGAATTTGAAAGAACTGTGGAGGCCAGTCAATCTAAAGGAATTCCATTTCTTTATTTCCATGTTTTCCTTTGTTATTCAAATGAGTTAAAACTTCTTTTTCTTTCATCTTTATTAGAAATCTTCTTGAAAACTAAATATGTGGACAAATTTGATGAGCAAAATGAACTAAGAAAAATCAAGTTGGTGGTCATGGATCTTAAGATCACCTTTACAATCAAGCATAGTTTATTAGATTTGTGATCACTGTGATTATAACACACGATGAACAGGTTGGCCTGAAGGTCTCAGACTCAGATTTGGAGACTTCGGTGTTCAACTTCTTGCTTCTCACCAAGTTGAATTAGATGTGTATACTGATAAAGACAGCTCTGAAAAAATCTTGCTTATTTTTTACAGAACCAAGAAAAAAAATAAGATTGAGGAAGCTCTCAAAGAGCTGTTTGCCTTCATTCTGTACTACGTTCTTATAATCTTTTGATGCATATTTTTCCGTTCCCATTTCAAGTACTTTGAGATAAGCAGCTGCCATCATTTCCCACTGAAACATAATTTCATAATCTAGTAGTTTCAGAAGTGCGTCTTCCTGGACTCCAGGCAGAAGGATCGCTGTCTCTTGGTATCCTCTTACTCCCATCTCCATTCTTTACTGGGTGTGAAAGGAGGGACCGTGCTTGAGTCTAGTGTTCTTGGTGGTCGCAATACTGCCAACAGAGCAGCCATATGTGAGGGTCAGAGTCATGTCACAATACTGGGAACTAGCTTTTCTGCCTAAATCCAGCTTCTAAAACCCAGCACTTTGCCCCAACTACCAGGAAAATAAGTGCCTAGTTTCTGAGTTAGTCCAACACTCAACTTCTTGTATTTTTAGCTTGTACTTTCTTTTCACCTCTTGGTCTTTAGGAGCAGCAAGGCAAAAATTGAAAAATCTCAACAGAGTTGTTTATATTCTCTTGAAATGAATGTGTAGCTCTGGTCCATAATATTTATACAAGTTTTCCTTTTTACTTAATTGTAATTAACATGCTGTTTATTGCATTCCTTTTACCTTTCCTTAAGAATTTGCTTTTTCCTTCAATTGTTTGCATCGGTATCTTTTGAATTTCCTCCCTCTTATTTATTTTTTTGGCATAAATAAAAATTGGTGCTACAGTGGGAGCTTGATAAAGCTTTTTATTATGTTCCCTTTTGTCCAAGAGCAATCATGAGACATAAAAAAGGTCTAAACAGTCTGTCCAGAGTTATGTTACAAAAAAAAGAAACAAAGTTTTTAATAAGACTCTGTGTTCTTAGTTTTCCGCATCAGTTTTTATTAAAGGGCCAGATTTCCTTCAGTTATTTCTGTTGATTCTGTTGATTTTTTTCTCTAAGTCTTTTAGACTTTTTCCCTGTCCCTTAATTTAAATTTTCTCTTAATTTCTTATATCTGTTTTGTCTTCATTTTGAAATGTCTTTCTGATTCTGGCCTCATGTCTTACCATTTGGCTTATGGATCCAAGACATGACTAAGAAGTATACACATTTTTAAGTTGATTCTACTGATTTTATTTCCTAATTCCTCTATTTCAGTTGACCTAAATATTGTTTATTCCTCAAAAATAAGAATTAACCAAAGTGGAGATTTTTCCAAGCTCATGACATCCTCTGGCTGTATTTTATGGCCAGGGTACAAGAGCCCTCACAATAAGGTCTGTGTTTTGTGGAAAGTGTTTTCTATAAGGTCAACAGCCTGTGCCAGTTTGACTCCATAATTAAACTTTGAGACATGTCTGAGATGTTGAGGTAAAATGTTCTGGAACTGCAGAGGGTTCAGGGGAAACGGATTTGCCATAATAAAATGAAAAAAAGAAACAGGTTATCAAAAAGGATGTATTTTGCTTTAGTGACAAAGTATAGATTCTATCCGTTGGTTTCAAAATATTAACCTCAGTAAAACAATTTTTGAGTTTTTGTAGTGATCTCTTAAAACAAATCCCTTAGAGAAGTATTAGAAGGTGAGCGTTATACAGAACTTTATTCATTATGACCCAAACTGGCCAAGCATCTCTTTTTATAAGCAGTTTACTTAAACTATCTGATTAACCCTTATAATAATCCTCTGAAGTTGGTACACTGAATTGTTTAGAGAAGGAAATTGAGATGTACAAAGTCTAACCAGACCAAAAGTCCGCCACAAGCTCATGGGAGAGGCAGGATTTGAGCCCAGACGAGCATGACTGTAAAGATTGAATTTGTGACTTGAAAATTATACTGTTTCCACATTATACTTCAATAATCCTATCTTTGGGCTTCCCCCAGTGGTTCAGTAGTAAAGAATCCACCAGCAATGCAAGAGCCATAGGACATGTGGGTTTGATCCCCAGGTCAAGAAGATCCCCTGGAGGAGGGCAAGGCAACCCACTCTAGTATTTTTGCCTGGAGAATCCCATGGACAGAGGAGTCTGGCTGGCTACAGTCCATAAGGTTGCAAAGAGTCAAATACCACTAAAGCAACTTAGCAGCATCAATCCTGACTTTACTACCAACAACTGACCCCAACTCTACATAGGGCACTGCACAGACTAGCGTTAAGTGCCCGCCTTATCTTGCTTTTGTGTGGCAAAGCAGAACGAGCTTGGGTTCAATGTTCTAACACGGGTTGAATCTTTAGTCTGCTATCGTGTTCCTATTAGTTATTTCTTCACCTATGAAATGAGGGAAAATAAGACCTCAGAGAGCTGCTCTGAAAGTTGAGATATCATATGTGAAAGTGCTCAGAACAGTGCTTGGCAAGTAGTAGATGTTTAATAAATAGTATTTGTTTCCTTTCTTCCTTCCCTTGCTGAACAAAAGTCATTCTTCCTGACCAAGTCAGTTTGTATGAAAACGCTTTCTTGGCTCTCAGTTTATCACAGAATCCTTACAAAATGTTTTTAATTTATTTGTTTTTACTAGAAGGGTAATTGGTTTACAATATTGTGTTGGTTTCTGCCATATAGCAACATCAATCAGCCGTAGTATACAAATTTTACACATGAGATCAAAAGGACATAAAACAAGGATCCCAAAGATGTTTAATCCTCCAGGTTTGGGCAGAGTATGCCGCGAGAAGCCAAAATAGAAGCTGATATAACTCGATGCTCTGAATTCTCTCTTTTCTGGATTCGGGCCGTCTTTTTATACTCTTGTTTCTATGCCTCTTGCTTCTCTTCCAGCTCTCCTACATGACCCTGCCCCCCGGTTCCAAAATATATCTTACACAACAGAACTCTAGCTCAGGCTGCTGATATGTGATTTCTCAAAGATGCCTTATCATTTCCTGCTCCCACACTTTTGTTTTCCTGCCAGACTCTGTCTCTGAAATAACTGTCTACTCAAAATTTATCTTTTATCTTCAAGACCCAACTCAATTCATTCTCATTCATACATCTGCTCTGATCACTCTTGATGGAAGAGATCTTGCTTTCTACTAAACCATCATCTAATAGCACTGGGTGTTCCTCAGTTGGCAGGATGCAGACACTTCTGTTTTAGGGCTGAAAATGGACTGAACAGACTAGTGATTTTAAATGGCGTCTGATTTGAAGTCCCTTAAGCCACCTCTCCCAGCTCCTTACTCAACTATCTATGTAACCAGCAAAGTAAAATTCTTACAAATATAGTAAAATCTAAGGCCAATAGGCAAACTATTATCAGAATTAGGAATTTCTGCAATTTAAAGGCCAAAAGAACTGGACTGAGAAACTTTAAAAACCACTTTCCCACTAGAAATAGATTAAAATTCTTGGCCTGAATGTAGAACCACCCTTTGCTCCTTCTCAACTACTTATCTCCTACTCAGAAACACAGGAACAACCATCCCTCTTCTCTTGTAGGTGATTATTTTATGCCGTGGCCATTATGCTATCCCCTAATCCAAAATACAATGATTCAGAAGAGTTAAAAATAATAACAGGAACTAGAAAAGTTTTTTTAGGAACATGCTCAAAAAAGGCAGGTAGTCAATATTAAATTTTGAAGTCAGATGTAGGATTGGGGGAGTGTGAATTGGACCAGTTCAGTTCAGTCTCTCAGTCGTGTCCAGCTGTTTGCGACCCCATAGACTACAGCACGCCAGGCTTCCCTGTCAATCACCAGCTCCCAGCACTTATTCAAACTCACGTCCATCGAGTCAGTGATGCCATCCAACCTCTGTCGTCTCCTTCTCCTTTCAGTTATAACATAAACATGTACTAACAATGTGATGTGAAATATGATGACTATTAACACTGGTCTATGGTATATTTGAAAGCTTTTAAGAGAGTAGATCCAAGAGTTCCCATCACCAGGAAAAAACTTTTTTTGGTGTCTATTTGAGATAATGGATGTTAACTAGGCTTATTGTTAATCATTTTATAATATATGTAAGTCAAATCATTATGCAATATGCCTTAAACTTATATTAATACAATGCTATGAGAAGGGGATGACAGGGGATGAGATGATTGGATGGCATCACCAACTCAAGGGACATGGGTTTGGGTGGACTCCAGGAGTTGGTGATGGACAGGGAGGCCCGGCATGCTGTGGTTCGTGGGGTCACAAACAGTCGGACACGACTGAGTGACTGAACTGAGCTGAACTGATATATCAATTGTGTCTCAATAAAACTGGGGGGAAAAGTCAGATGTGAGGCTAGACATAAAATTAATGAGAAATTATTTATTTAATGTTGATAAACTTACAGTGAAACTATATTTATGAATCTCTTCAAACAACATAATAGCTGAAACATATAAAGTAAAAATTATTAGAAATATAACAAGAAATAACAAACACAATTCTGTGAAAGACTCACATATCTATTTCAGGCTATGAGAAATCCAGTAGGAAAAAAGTAAGAAAAAAATAGATTGGAATAGTATTGTTAATAATAATCAGAATATAATATATAATGTGATAGATATGTATATATGTACATATATATGATATGTAGACATATTTATCAATAGATCCATGAATAGTAGCCAAACAAGCTGCCAATAAAAGCATGTATGAAATATTTAGAAAATTTTATTATAGTTTTTGTCTCAAAGGAAACATCAAGAAATTCTAATAATTAGAAATCTAGTCCATCCTGATTTCTATGTACATTTCATGTACTAGATATTAATAAGGAAAATGAGTGGGCAAATAGCTAAATTACCTTTGAGTTAAAGCAAGAATTAAAACTACAACTACAAACCATTTAGAAATTAATGAAAGTGACAGCATTGTATATCAAAATGTAGAATGACACCAAAGCTGCAACTGGAAGCAGATTCATAAGAGGAAAGAACTGATATATTTTTGTTTAATGAATTATTTGTTGTGTGTTCTAATAATTTTCTGTTTCTTAAAATTAAGCCTTAACCACTTCAGCATTTCTTGATGTAGTACTTACTCATGTTAAGCACCATTTAAAGGAAGTAATATGCTAGCCTGAGCCAGACTTGCCTGTGAGTGTCCAGGAGTCTCTGGCAGAGGCGTGGGTCAGCAGTGGCCTACTGTGGGGTCAGGGGCACTGAATACAACAGTATGACTGAGTGACTGAACTGAACCTGAACTGAACTATCTGTGTGTATTCTCTTTACTCGGGTTTATTTGGGCTCATATATGCCACCTTTCCATTTTCCTGGGAAAATAACCACTTGGCACCAAATTCGATCACCTGACACACACCTCAGTTCAGTTCAGTTCAGTCGTCCAGTCATGTCTGACTCTTTGCAACCCCATGAATCGCAGCACACCAGGCCTCCCTGTCCATCACCAACTCCTGGAGTTCACTCAAGCTTACGTCCATTGAGTCGGTGATGCCATCCAGCCATTTCATGCTCTGTCGTCCCCTTCTCCTCCTGCCCCCAATCCCTCCCAGCATCAGAGTCT
>SJYV01026359.1:306481-377061 GCA_006410875.1 Neotragus pygmaeus
CTATTTGTGATCCTGTGGACTGCAGCATGCAAGCCTTTCCCCTTCAGCTTCAGCATCAGTCCTTGCAATGAATATTCAGGATTAATTTCCTTTACTAGTTTGATCTCCTTGCAGTGGAAGGGACTCTCAAGAATCACCTCCAACACTACAGTTCAGAAGCATCACTTCTTCGGTACTCAGCTTTCTTTACTATCCACCTCTCACATCCATACATGACTACTGGAAAAACCATAGCTTGGACTAGACAGATCTTTGTCAGGAAAGTAATGTCTTTGCTTTTTAATATGCTGTCTAGGTTGGTCATAGCTTTTATTCCAAAGAGCAGGCATCCTTTAATTTCATGGCTGCAGTCATGGAGCCTTGGAAAATAAAGTCTGCCACTGTTTCCATTGTTTCCCCATCTATTTGCCATGAAATGATGGGACCGGATGCCATGATCTTCATTTTTTGAATGTTGAGCTTTAAGCCAGCTTTTTCACTCTCCCTCACCCTCATCAAGAGGCTCTTTAGTTTCTCTTCACTTTCTGCCATAAGGGTGGTGTCATCTGCATATCTGAGGTTATTGATATTTCCCCTGGCAATCTTAATTCCAGCCTTTGCTTCATCCAGCCCAGCATTTCACATGATGTAGTCTACATATAAGTTAAATAAGCAGGGTGACAATATATAGCCTTGACAATGTACCTCCTTTCCCAATTTGGAACTGGTCCATTGTTCCGTGTCTGGTTCCTACTGTTGCTTCTTGACCGGCATACAGATTTCTCAGGAGGCAGGTAAGGTGGTCTAGTATTCACATCTCCTTAAGAATTTTCCACAGTTTGTTGTGATACACACAGTCAAAGGCCTTGGCATAGTCAATAAAGCAGAAGTAGATGTTTCTCTGGAATTTTCTTGCTTTTTCTATGTTCCAACAGATATTGGCAATTTGATCTCTGGTCCCTCTGCCTTTTCTAAATACAATTTGAACATCTGGAAGTTCTCGGTTCACATACTATTGAAGCCTGGCTTAGAGAATTTTGAGCATTACTTTGCCAGCGTCTGAGATGAGTATAATTGTGCAGTAGTTTGAGCATTCTTTGGCATTGCCTTTCTTTAGGATTGGAAAGAAAATTGTCTTTTTCCAGTCCTGTGGCCACTGTTAAGTTTTCCAAATTTGCTGGCATATTGAGTGCAGCACTTTAATGTGCTATTTGACCCTCAACACATGCTATTTGATAGTTACTCCTTGATTCCATACAGCTAATATTATTAGTTAGAGGCACTCATACCTTGTGTTCAGGACACAGGGAGCCTTTATATGTTGGAAGAACCACATCTTGCCTCCCAACAAGAGGGAAATCACAGAGAGAGTTTCAGTTGTAATTTAGTATAGGTGTCTGTGATCTTCCTGCTGTAAGTTTATCACAGAATTAAATACACACATATACAAGTACATACATATATGCATACATACATAGGACAAAATATATACATATGTATACAGGATGAAAAAGTTATCTTTTAGGAATTTACCAGAAACTACAAAAGAATACATTTTGAACTTTTAAATTCTATTTCAATGGCAATCATTTGAACTAAAATAAAAAGATTGTTTTTCTCCTCTGAGCTTCCTGTGTTTAGTAAAATCGTATAGTATAGTATATTGATGTCAAAGATATTAGCTAGGGTGGGTACAGAATTTGTATACTGGACTTTCAGATACACAGATAAAGTAGGCTTGTGTTACATCTTATTCCTCAATTCAAATGCTATGTTTACTTTTCCTAAATTTTTCACTTAATTTATTAGCCATCTTATTCATTTATTAACCATCTTATTATTTCCATAGCAGCTATATCCCTTAATACACTATGGTTCATTTTCTCAGTTCAGAGTGGTTTCTCCAACAACAAAACTGTCAGTTTGTTGTAGAGAAGCTACAGTAATTGCTATCATTAATTATGGTACCCTGAAAGAAGGTCCTTATTTCTGTAATAGTTCTCGCTGTGTATACACAGGAGGACAAACTGATCTGCTGAAAACAATCCATACAGTGTTTAAACCTAATAGCATTTTCCTCCAATGTAGGCGAGGGTCCAATGTATCTCTTACATTGGACATGAGTAGCTTGGGCAATGTTGAACCTTTTGTGGCCATACCAACCCCGCGGGAGAAGGTAGCCATGGAGTATCTGCAATCCGCCAGCCGAATTCTCACAAGATCACAGCTGAGGGACGTCGTGGCAAGTTCACATTTACTCCAAAGTGAATTCATGGTAAGCCTGCTGTTTGTTATTCACTCTTCAGGAGGCATTTTTATATTCTAGCCACTAGAGGCACATTTTTAAATGACACTGTCAGCTCAGAGTAAAATGGTTACAGTTCTAAAGGTTAAGTGCAAAGATTTCAGGTCCACCTTGCATCTCATCAACTATTGGTGAGTGTTCAAACTAGGACGTGATACCTAAATTAAGGCAGAGGGTATAGAAGCTGGCCAGGCAAGGACATAGCAAGAAGGAGCTGAGCATTCCAGGATGACAGAGCAGGCTTGCTTGTCACTATTTGGGGAATTAAATTGTTCAATTTGAAAGGAGCATTAAAATTAAGGTGGGAAGTAACAAAAATTGAGCCTCGGATATAAAACATCTAAGACTTAATATGTTACTAAAGGTTTGGATTTATCTTGTGCTTAAAAAAAGATTACTATCCAGTTAGAGAGTTTGGGGTTGAGAGGTACACACTGCTGTATTTTAAATGGAGAATCAACAAGGACCTCCTGTGTAGCACAGGGAACTCTGCTCAATGCTATGTGGCAGCCTGGCTGCAAGGAGGCTTCAGGAAAAAAGGGTACATGTATAGGCATGGCTGAGGCTGTTTGCTGTCCCCTTGAAACCATCACAACACCGTTAATAGGCTATACTCCAATATAAAATAAAAAGTTTTTAAAAATTACTATTGGCAGTAGAGTCTGCATTAGAAAGAGATATTTTGGAGACTCTAGAGATTATCCTGTGAAGCTGTGATTAGCCAAAACTAGAGAAGTAGCAGTGAAAATTGGAAGGGTCTCTAGGAGTCTACAAGAAGTGGCCTTAATGAGGTGAGTCAGCCAAGAAAAAGGGAGGTTAGGAACGACACTCCCATTTTTAGACTTAGCAACAGGGTGCACATAGTGCCTTTTAATGAAATAAGAAACACAAAAGGAAGACTGAATGTAGGCTAAAAATAATGGTGAGTTTCATTCAGCTGAAGATGATGATGACCCATTGTTGTTGCTGGTGATAACTTAATGCATAAAACACATTTTATCCAGAGAGCATGGAGACACATTAGACCTTCTTAGGTCCAACTGTTTCCCAAGGGGAATATCCATTTTATAGAACCACTTGCATCTTAAAGCAGTTGTACATTTTAAGCCATATCCATTGGATATAATAAACTGAACACTCTGAGGTGTTAGTCAGGTGTTTGGAACCACCCTTTCCTGAGCCAGCCATAGGTTTGATTTATTACTTTCATCACCTATTAAGTGTCCAAAGTAAAATACTAAACATGCAGTTTTAAAATTAGACTTTGTAGCATGTCATCTCTTTATGTAAGAAAAAAATCAAACCTGCGGGGATAAACAAGCCAATTAATGATCATGTAAGTGGCCAAAGGTATGTTTCTTGAACTGCAGATAGCTCTTTATCCAATGAGATAAGTCTTTAACATAGACTACTTCCCTGAAAGAGATGATGAGGTCAACAAGTAATAGAGAGAGAATGCTGGAAGATGATAAATTGTGTGTATCAGAAAACAAGAAAGAATGGGAGGAATAGAGCTAACCACAGCTTTGCCAAAACAGACTAACCTGTTTGAAATTACTAAATGTGAACAAGTGGTTTCTGTTGAACAGTCAACAATTTTGCTTACTTTGGTAACTTGAAACTGTGAACTTATCTAGTTGGAGCAAAGAACAGGAATATATTATAAATAGCTAAAATAACGCAAGTTTCAGAAATGATGTTTTTAAAGTAAGCTACTCCTCTCTATGGACCGAGTATTAAATGCATAGTGTAGTCAGGCTTTTCTTGAATTTTCAGATTGCCTGAAAACAAGGACAATTTAAATACATTTGCAGATAAGTTCTTTCATTTCAAGGAACACTAGGCTGTCAAGTTTTATTTTCTTTTGAGAAAGTGTAGGTAACAAAAATATTATTTTATGTGATCCAGGGATAAAAGGTATTTTAATTCACATTTATCTAAGCAATCCTCTGCAGAATTTTAAGTTAGAGAACATACCATTTTGTATAATCAACTCCTTAAATATTTGTTTAGAAACTTTTGAAAACTTTGGCTTATTGTTTCCTTTGTTCCAGTCAGCATCAGATGCTCACCTTTTAGGTCTAAAATATAGAGTGACTCCTGCTCTAATTGTTCCCTCCTCCATCATTTGGCATATATTCTGACTTAATAAATATATTTATATTCTTGTTAATTGCTAGAAGACAGTGTCTAAATGCCCTTCACCACAAATATTGCATTTACAACCAGAAATGGAACATTAAATTTAAAACCATTTCTTAATACAAAAATGCACTTTATATTTACCATTTGAGGGGAAGTTTTTCACAATCCAGAAGAGTCACAATTAATGTTAAGACAGAATCTATCATAATAAAAAATTTAATATTAAATCTACACAAAGATTGGAAGAAATCTAAATACACTGTTAAAAATTTTTTCAGCTACCTGTTTATAAATTCCCAGCAATTATGTCAGAACAGGATTCTTAAAACCTAACCAAACTTTTCTATGTCTCTTTAAAAACTACATATTGAATAATACTATCTAACACACAAAGCCGTTTCTTAGAGTCAGCTTGTCAGGGTGCAGCTGATGTGTTTAGGAAAGGAAGGGTGTTGGCAAACCAGAGGTGTTAGTCTGTTTTTTTAATAAATGACTTTGAAGTCCAATAGAGCTCTGGATCAGATGATCCCCCATGAAGATTTTCTTTGTGGCAGCATTAGATACAGTATTTGATGTCACTTATTTTTGCAGGAAATACCAATGAACTTTGTGGACCCCAAAGAAATTGACATTCCACGTCATGGAACCAAAAATCGCTATAAGACCATTTTGCCAAGTAAGTTTCTTGAATTCAATAGTTTGCGTTGTACCCCTCCCTCAACATTTCCCATCCTCACAACTTCCACATACACACCAAATTTGGAATTGCAAACACAGCTCAAGATTAATAATTATTAAAGTGGAATTCCCTGGAGGTGGAGTGTTAGGAGTCAGGGCTTTCACTGCTAAGGCCAGGTTTAATCCCTGGTCAGGGAACTAAGGTTGGAGAAGGCAATGGCAACCCACTCCAGTGTTCTTGCCTGGAGAATCCCAGGATGGGAGAGCCTGCTGGGCTGCCCTCTATGTGGTTGCACAGAGTCGGACACGACTGAAGCAACTTAGCAGCAGGGAACTAAGATCCTGCAAGTGGTGCAGCCAAAAAAAGAAAAAAGCTGACAATCACTAGAATGGGCTACGGTTAATAATTTTGTCTTGTATTACTCTTATTACGATGGTCTTCTCACAATTCCAGTAGACACATGGTTCTAAACTTTACTGTAGCACACATTATGGTCAACTAATTTTCACTAAGGGTGTCAAATAATTCGAGGGAAAAGAATAGTCTTTTCAATAAATGATGCTGAGACAACTGGATAGCCACACGCAAAAAATAAAATAAAATGCCTCCCACAACATATAAAAATTAATTCAAAATAAGATCGAAATGGATATACTAAATGTAAGAACCAAAACTATAAAACTTCTCACATAAAACAGATGTAAATCCTCATGACCTTGAATTCGTCAATGGTTTCTTAGATATGACACCCAAAGTATAAGCCACAAAAGGAAAAAATAAATTGAACTTGATCAAAATTAAAAAGTTTTGTGCTTCTAAGGGTACCATCAAAAAACTAAAAAGATGACACTGACACAAAATGACAGGAAAATTTATAAATTATACACCTAATAAAGGATTTGTATCTATAATAAATAAAGAACTCTTAGAACTCAATTATAAAAAGACTAATAACTCAATTTTTAAATGAGCAAGGACTTGAATAGACATTTTTCCATAAAAGATATACAAATAGCCCATAAACATATGAAAAGATTCTTGACACCATTAGGCATCAGAGAAATCAAAACCACAGTGAGATACCACTTCATATCCACATGATTATAATTTTTAAAAAGACAGTAGAAAGAGTTGGCAAGGATGTAGAGAAATTAGAAACTTCATACTTTGATGTTAGATACAGCTACTGAAGAGCAGTCTGGTAATTCCTCAAAAGGTAAAACCTAAAGTTACTATATGATTCAGATATTTTACTCCTAGATATATATGTAAGAAAAATAGAAACATGTGTCCACACAAAAGCTGTACACAAATGTTTGTAACAGTATTACTCATAATAGTTCAAAGGGTAGAAACAACCAAAATATTCATCACCTAATGAGTATAGTATTATTCAGCAATAAAAAGCAATGAGGTGCTGATGCATGCTATGACTTGGATGAACCTGAACACATTATGATAAGTGAAAGAAGCCATCACAGCCTCATATTGCTGAGGCCATTCATATAAAGTGTCTAATTAGGCAAATCTGTAGAGATAGAAACTACAGTTGCCATCAAGTGTTGGGAGGCATGAGAAAAGAAAAGAAAAGGGTATGGAGTTTGTTTGGGAGATAATGAAAATGTTGTCCTTGCTAGAAATATTTATCTCGCATCCTTACAGAAGAGTCTATAGGGCTGCCTACAGAGCCAAACTGCTGGGGTTCATATCCAGCTGCAGCTCTTACTCTATGGCCTTGGGTAAATTCCTTAACTTCATCTGTGAGATAATAGTAGTAATATCCACCTCACAGGGCTGTTGTAAAGCCCAGTGCTTTGCACATGATAAAGTACTCAGTGTTACTCTCATAACTTGGAAGGATATTATTGTTCCTTTCTTACAGAGGAGGAAAACTGAGATTTACAGATATTAAAGAAGCAAGATTCAAACCCAAACACGTCTGCCCACATGCCTTTCATCACTGATGGTTGTACAACTCTGTGAATTAAACAAATAAAAATAAACTCTGTGATGGTACACCTCACACAAGTGAATTGTATGGAATATGAATTATGTCTCAGAAAAAAAATGCTTTTACAGATAAGACTTCACTATGTGTAGCAATCAACTGAGTCCTTGTTAAAAATGTGGCATCCTATGCTCTACCCTGGGGATTCTGTTTAAATGGGTTCTGTTGGGCACAGGAATCTGTATTTCTAGCAAACAGGTTATTCTGATGTAGGTGATACCAAGACCACCCTTTGAGAAACACTGCTTAGACTATTTTGAAATTAAATTTAACTCTGTGAAATTTATCAGTGACAAGCAGTGAGCTAAATGCCAAGAACCAGGAAAGAATAAGGAAAATCATATAATATCAAAGAGGTCATGGGCCAGAGAAGATACATGTAAATGAGTAATTATGCCCAACGTAAGAGTCCAAGGGGTTGCAAAGGACATGACTTAGCAACTAAACAACAACAGCAGCCAGAATGGAAGTGTGGCCCGAGTGCTGTAATTCTGCCTAGAAAGGCAAAAATACTTTGGAGAGGAAGCAATATTGTCAATCACTAAACAAACGGGAGATCCAGCCAGTCCATTCTGAAGTAGATCAGCCCTGGGATTTCTTTGGAAGGAATGATGCTAAAGCTGAAACTCCAGTACTTTGGCCACCTCATGCGAAGAGTTGACTCCTTGGAAAAGACTCTGATGCTGGGGGGAGTTGAGGGCAGGAGGAGAAGGGGACGACTGAGGATGAGATGGCTGGATGGCATCACTGACTCGATGGACGTTAGTGTGAGTGAACTCCGGGAGTTGGTGATGGACAGGGAGGCCTGGCGTGCTGCGATTCATGGGTTGCAGAGTCGGACATGATTGAGCGACTGAACTGAACTGAACTGAAACAAACAGATGGGGTTGGGATCTTGACAAAACCCACAGACGTCTCAACAATAACTCTGGAGAGATGGAGCCCCAAAGGTTTGTTTCAAAGCATTAACATTGAAATAGTAGAGTCTTCATAATTCAGTTATTTCATTCATAAACCTCCAAATCTCCATATTTATGTTAATAGAGCAAGAATTACCATTAATAGTGTTCATGGGCTTCCTCTTCTGTTAGAGTTGAAAACACATTGTAATAGTTACTTCACAGTAAAATATTTTTAACTGGTCTTTATGTTAAACCTGTTACCTAAGATACAGTTATTGTTGAAAGATATTTTGTAACTATAATTGGCTGGAGGGAATGAAAGTGCTGTGTGTTACATCTGGTATCTCTCTCAGGTTCTTTCATCTCAAATTTACCAAACATAAGTAAGTAGGGCATAAACATGCATTGTGATTTTTATAGTTAACCACCTAATCTCAGAAGGATTTGGAAATTATTAGGACTGTTTTAAAGTTCAGCCTTCTCTGTTTCCTGCCCAGATGCTATCAGACAACTGCTTCATAGTCCTGTGTCAGCTTTTCCATTCCCAGAACTGGGTGGGTCACTTGAACCAGGGCACCTGTGCTGACAAATGATGTTGCAAATGACGGATTTTCTGTTGAAAATGTCTGTAGCCTGAATACCCCACCCAACCCCCTGTCATACAAGATATAATCTAGTAAATATAGCATGGACAAGTCACATCATTGGTTGGAAAATCATCAGAAAAGATGGGAATGAATATGAAAATCTGCTATTTATGGTTTATTTTAGACTGTATGATGGGATAAGTTTGAAACATTACATAAAATAATTTTTAAATAAGCTTTTAAATATTATAATTGTTTTTATTTTTTAACCTACAATAAACTCTTAAGTTTAAAAGCTTCCAGCTTGTGCATATTAGTGAGACTGTGTAATTTGGAGGATGCTTTGCTGCAGAAATGTGGATGGCCAAGAACTAACTAAAATGCAGCTTTTTTTTTTTTCTCTGTACAATGTCAGCCTGGCTCTGAATATTCTTAAGTGGCAGATTAAAGTGCTTATGTCAAATTTATATCAAATTATTTTATAAAATAAACAAATATTAGTGATGAGAATATCTTTATGTCTTAATTGCAAGAGCAATGGGAAAAAAACTGATATCNGGCTCCTCCATCCATGGGATTTTCCAGGCAAGAGTACTGGAGTGGGTTGCCATTGCCTTCTCCAAATAGGATTACAACAGGAAATTAATCTATCAAAGTCTGGCCTTCTCATGGGATCAATAGTAAGGTACTCTTGAGTATTCAGAATTCAAAAACCAGGAAGCACCAAGTGGTAAGTAATTAATATAAATAGCAATTTTTAATGTATATAAATCGTTTATAAACTAGTTTACATTCATTTAATTAAAAAATTAAAAGTAATACTGGATTGGTATGGCACTTTACAAAAACAAAGTCTTCTGCTATCTTCACAGCAAACACTACACAGAATTTCAAAGGAAAAAGCCCAGCAAATATAAACTCAGAAGTCAAACTTCTGAGAAACACATGTAAATAACCAACATAAGTAAAAATCAGAAAGAATAAATAGTAGAAATAGACCTATGAGAAATTGAAACAATAGAAACTATAAATATAGGCTTTTATAATTAAACATACAAAATATAAAATTAAAAACTTGACAAAAGAACAATTTACTATCAAGAAAGAGTAGGAAGATTTAAAAACAAACCAAAGAGGCCTAGAAATAAATATCATACAGACATTAAAATGAAAACATTTCATGAGATAAGTTGATTGGCAAGCTGGACACAGTTGAATAAATAATTACTGGATTAAAAAGCAGAACTAATGAAATTACCTAGAAAATCAAAATGACCAAAAATGTGAAATAGAGTTTCAGAGGACAGTATTTAGATGTCCAATATATGCCTAATGGATATTTTAGAAGAAAAGGGAGAATATAAAAAAAGAAGTAATACTTGAGGAAATAATGGCTAGGTATTTTCCAAAATTGGTGAAAGACTTGATCTCTCACAGTAAAACCTAGACTTAAATAAAATAAATCCACAACTGGACACATCTGTGGAACTGAAAAACACTGTAGAGATTGTTTTAACAACCAGAATGACTAACAATTGGCTTCTCAATAGTAACAGCAGAAACCAAAAATCAGTAGATTAATACCCACAAAGGAATGAGAGGAAATCACAGACACCTTAGAACTCACACAAGATTTAGCAATACTTCCTAGATCTGAATAGACTGAACTACTCCTGCCCACTTTGGTCGGAATTACCATTTTCTGAATAGATTGTCATGATGTATTTTCTCAAAGAACATTCATACCTTTGTTAATTCTATTTCTTTTATTAAAAATAAAATCATACAAAATTGACATAGAAAAAGCACTGTGATTTATGCGATTACATAAATATAAGGATGTAAATGCTTTGAAACAAGTTTTTTTCCACTGAAAACATTTGTTGCATATTTATTAAGGATTAATATTTGGCAAGGCATACATCCCACAGGGATTAGCGAATAGGTTTAGTAACTGTGTAAGATAAATTATAATTTTTGTTGTCCTGAGCATTTCATTCCTCAAATGTTATGATATATGTTTCCTTAGACAAAAAGACATAGATATGCCAATGGTGCTGTAACTCATTCTTGAGTCAAATTTCATCAGGACAGGACAGAAGAAGCCAAGATTGTTGGTTAATGAGTAAGAATTCCCTAGAAGTTAAGTAAGATGTGACATATTTTAAAGGCCAACAGAGATAATATGAATAATTGGCGAACATGCCAAAGCCCTAACAGACAGTTATATTCTTCCCTTCTGTCCCCAAGACCAAAGTTTGTCATTCTAAGAGAACTGCTGTATGAGATAAATATGTATTTCAAAGTGACAGTGAGTTGGTTAACTGACAATGCTCAGACATCTCCATTCTGAATGTGAATGTGCAAAGAAATAGAGCCCATCTTGTTCTTTCCTTTTCAAGTGCATTAAACCTGAAGCTAACCTGTGGCTTCCCAGGTGGCACCAGTGGTAAAGAACCCACCTGCCAATGCGGGAGATAGACAGAGTTGGATTTCCTAGGTCAGGAAGATTCCCTGGGTCGAGAAGATCCCTCGGAGAAGGAAATGGTAACCCACTCCAGTATTCTTGCTTGGAGAATCCCATGGACAGAGGAGCCTGGTGGGCTACAGTCCATTGGGTCACAAAGAGTCAGACACAACTGAAACAACTTAGCACGCAATCTCTTGGTATCATTCTCGGAATTCTTGTTCTCCATAGGAGAGTCAAGTAGATCTGTTGAAAGCCAGAATTNGCTTGGAGAATCCCATGGACAGAGGAGCCTGGTGGGCTACAGTCCATTGGGTCACAAAGAGTCAGACACAACTGAAACAACTTAGCACGCAATCTCTTGGTATCATTCTCGGAATTCTTGTTCTCCATAGGAGAGTCAAGTAGATCTGTTGAAAGCCAGAATTTTTTAAAAAATAATGGTCGCATAAAGGATGACTGAGGTTTTTATTTTTCACTTTGGCTGCATAATTCAGAAATGAAAGAGGTATTATTTTTTCTTACCATTTTTACCCTCTTGCCTTTTAAAATGTCTGAGATATATACTCTGGAAATATCAATGTAAATATCGATACATTATGTTACACTTCTGTGTGCAATTTGCTACATGTATTTTCCCGTGGCCAGTCATAATTCCAAATATTGCAATAAAGATTTTGACTTCTGTTATTATTGATTGCTCATTAAATCAAAATGAAAATTCCTTTCCATCCAGATTCTCTAAAGATGTACAAAGAATACTATGCAAGAAACTTTAATGCTTTAGAAATCAAAATGATACTGAAAAGTCTGGCTCAAAAGAAATAGGCAGTAGACTTCACACTGCCAGGAAGATGCTGTTTACCAAAAATGTGCCANCAGATTCTCTAAAGATGTACAAAGAATACTATGCAAGAAACTTTAATGCTTTAGAAATCAAAATGATACTGAAAAGTCTGGCTCAAAAGAAATAGGCAGTAGACTTCACACTGCCAGGAAGATGCTGTTTACCAAAAATGTGCCAACTTTCAATTGTGTTAAGCGTCATTGTTTGAAATAGACAAAAATCATTTCCTCCAAAAATATGTGAGGGTGGAGTTATCTTTAGAAATTCCCAGGCTTTGTATTTTCATGAACCTTTCTACTTTCTAATAAATAAATAAAAGAATAACTGCCAGCTCTTATTCAATAATCACAATATCCTCATAGTTACTTTATTAAATAAGAATAGGCAAAATTTTTTTAAATAAAGCTCACAAATCAGTTCTCATCTATGGTGTGAAAGGAGAAACAATTTTTATTGCTGGTAAATTTGATTTCTTCATTTAGGTAAATCTCAAGGAAGGAATTCCTCTTGAAAGAAATAAAACATTGAAAACACAGTGTTCAAATTTTAACATGAACTATTGCTTAACTAGAGAAGACACAGCAGGTAAAACCTGAAAAGCTAGAGTTTGATCAGTCTAAACAGGACAAGAAGCATTTCTACATGTCCAAAGTCCTCAGACTTTCTGCTAAGAAAGAAGTGGCTATGAATGTTGGTCATATTATGTGTACGGTGGAAGATATTTTCCACCGACTGCCATTTGTTGAATGTATACAGTAAGCACAGTTCTTATGTTAATTCAGTTCATTTTCACTGTATCTCTACAAAGCAAGATTTACTATACCTATGTTATGGATGAGAAATGAAGGTCAGAGGTTAAATCTTTTGCCTATAGTCTCAAAGTTAGTAAGTGATGGAGTCCCAGTTTTAGTCCACGTTTATTTGATTCCAAAGCTCATGTACTCATCTTGCCACAACATAACAAATGGGCTAAAGAAGGATGTAAAGTAAAGTAAAGTTATAGTTGCTCAGTCGTGTCGGACTCATCGTGATCCCATGGACTGAAGCCCACCAGGCTCCTCTGTCCATGGGATTCTCCAGGCAGGAATACTGGAGTGGGTTGCCATGCCCTTCTCCAGGGGATCTTCCCAACCCAGGGACCAAATCCAGGTCTCCTACATTGCAGGCAAATACTTTACCATCTGAGCCACCTGGGAAGCCCATAAATACGGATGCAAGACGGTTAAAGACCAAGTACCCACGGTTGGCTTCAAGGAGGAGTAAGACATCAAATTATCTTTCATGAAGTGAGGGCACTACTTGGTGATCTGGCCTAACAAAATACTTCTCTCGAGTATTTAACACTGCCATATTCTGTCTTAATATTTACATCTTTTATCTGAGTTCAGCGATGTGACTTAAATACTTAAAAACCCCGTTTTGCCCATTCACCTATTCAGCACTTTGCAAGCGGTTTAACCTCAAAAAAGCAAAATAAAGAAATCATATTTTAAGTATTCCCCAATTTCATTCTCTTCCTTTCTCTAACTGATAAAATTCGGGATAAGATTTATTTTAATTACATTTCTTTGTCCAAGTCGCTCTTATGGTGCCTTACGGTTTTTCAGTAGGGACCTGCAGAGTAAGTAGGTACACAAGGAACAGAAACCTGGCAAAGCAACAGTGCACAGAGGCAGACACGACACCACAGAGCATGCTGAACAGTTTGGTGTGGCTTGAGCCTAGTAGGGAGTGAAGGGACATGGGCCTGGAATGTTACATTTTGCTGAAGACTATAGAGAATGAAAGAGGATTCTGTATTCTTTGTATATTCTGCTTTTAACATTATGAGTGTTTTCCATATCATTAATAACTCATCAAAAACCTGATTTTTAAATGACTGCTAGAATTTCACTGTATGGATGCTAAAATGTATGTAATCATTTCCTTATTAATAGATAAAGTCACTTGCAGTCTTTTCATCCACATCTTTCATTATTAATTTATAATTTTAGATGTGAAATGACCTGACAAGAACTTTTGAAAAAATATATTCCCAATGTGTTTCCCAGAAATACATCTAACTGTATCATCATCTTTGGGCCTGCCTGTAACTCAGGTGGTAAAGAATATGCTTTCAATGAGGAGACCCAGGTTTGATCCCTGGATTGGGAAGATCCGTTGGAGAAGGGAATGGCAACCCACTGCAGTGTTCTTGCGTGGAGAATCCCATGGACAGAGGAGCCTGGTGGGCTAAGTTCCATAGGGTTGCAAGGAGTTGGACACAACTAAAGTGACTAAGCACTCCAATATTTTTGCCTGGTGAATTCCATGGACAGACACTACACTACTACCTTTACCTTTAGCATCTAGAATTCTCCAGCTAACCTTGATGACTTTCAGTACTTAGTTCTTCTTTACAAAACATTCAGTGGTGTGTGTGTATACATTCATTCAATAGATATTTATCAACTATCAACCATCAAGCACCAGTGTAGGCACTTGGATTATATCTTAATTGACAAAATAGTCAAAGATCCCTCCTTCAATGGAGCTATAATCTGGGGAGGGGGATTCAGGATTGGGAGTTCATGTACACCTGTGGTGGATTCATGTCGATGTATGGCAAAACCAATAGAATATTGTAAAGTAAAATAAAGTTTTAAAAAAAAAGCCCCTGAAAAAAAGGAATGGCAAAAAAAAATAAAATAAAATAAAAAAATAAAAGCGTAGACATAGTAAACAAGAAACAAAAATTTTAAATATTAGATATCGGTACAGTGTTAGGTCTGATGAGGGGTGGAGAAAACATATGATAGAGTAAGAGAGATGGAAGACAGTTACACCGAGATCAGGAGATCATTTTAAAATTTATGTATGGTAGCCTATAAGAATCTTTAAGTCAAATCACAGCTACTATAGATGACTTTATTTAATTAAATACATCCAAAACAGGTGGTTTTTTTTTTACAATATAAATATTAATCAAGTATATCCCATGTTTACCTTAAGTTTCATTGGGAAATCTGATGGGTATTCTGGTAGAAATGATTGATTTGTAAGTAAATTATAGTTAAAAATAAAGTAGATCTTTTTAAGCTGTACATTTAAAGAGAAAATAGATTTTCCTGATAAAACACTAGTAATTAAATGTTAATATACTATGTCATATTCTAAATCCATGAAATAAAAGTACACCTTCTCAACTATTTAAAATTAGCTAAAAGAAAATTAGAGTTTAAGTTAGATAATCTAGAAAGTTCATCAAATATACCTAGAAAGTCTAGAAACTGGGCTGTTTGATCTTCCAAATAACTAGTGTTTAGAAATTAATCTTTACAATAAGCTTATTTGTAAAACTCAATGAAAGATACTGAGGTCCAGGAGAGTTAAGCAACCTGCCCAGGCTAAACAGCCAGCAATCTGACTCCCAACTCCTCCTTCTCACCTCTCTACATACCCTCCTCAAGTCTTCTTCCTAGTTAAGATGGGAAGGGAGAAAGTTCTAGTCCAAGCAGTGATTGCAGCCAGAGAGCAGTATCTGGGATTGCCTACAGTCCTGGTTTAAAATCTCTAACTATTCTAAGAAGAAAAGAAGAGAAGGATAAAGCATTTTGACTTAGCTTAAAGAAAAAGTGTAAGGTCTATTCATTCAAAATAGTGGACAGTTTGAAAGTGTGGATTGGAACTGTGATGGGGGAGTCATGCTCAAGTTTGAGGTCAGTCTGTGAAGTGTGGGGTGGACAAGAGGATTCACTCTTTGTACCAAGCATGAAAATACATGAACAAACAAAGTCCCATAGTCAGAGTGTCTGTCGACAGAGTCAGGGAGGGTTATGTTGAAGGAGAGTGGAGACCCATTGACTGGTATTCAGCTGTTCTGGACAATCAGAATTAGATATTTGGTTTCTAGAGAAGCAGCCTGACCCAGCACTGCCCAGCAGCCTCAGCTCATTTCCTGAATGACCGGGGGCTGAACAGTTATGCTGCACAAGCAATTAAGAGTGGCCAGGAATTCTGAGACTGACAGTCCCTAAGAAATATTACTCACCTGTTCTTTCAAACATGCTTACATTTCAGGTATAACTCGGCACCCTAATTTTTAATTCAGCTGTTCTCCATTCAATTGCTGTAACTTGGTTTATTTCTAACTATAGTTAGAAGCCCTCTTATTTGACACATATAATGCAAAAACATAAGAGTGGAGACTCAAACACAGCAAAAAGCTCTTTTATTTTTTCTTAAAACAGGTACAGTTGTTCCTATTCAGATTTGTTCATTATTTTATTATGGGACAGTCTTTTATTATTTTTAATATTGGTTCCAGGTCAGGTAATTTGTGTAATTCCTGCCCTTTATATATCATTAAAATGTCCCATTTCCATTTCTTTAAGATGAGAGAACATAGAAAAGTTTATAAAACCATATGAATGCAGAATTCTGTCTATATTTCCAAACTTTGCCCTTTTATAAGTCTCACCTGTACCTGATTTGCATGCGGTTTTCTTTACTGATTCACTTCCCCCCCTCCCATGAAAAACTAATTAACTCACACAATTATTTCATGGAACAATTCTTCTTTTCTTTTTATCCTCATGTCTCATGAATTTATGTAAAGTTTCATTAAATGAATCCTGCTGTCCTTAAGAGGTTTGAATACAAATACCACTTACTAACATACAGCTCAGCAGACAGTGACAGAAGTACTGGATTTGGTGAGGTAGTGGATGGAAGGCATTCAGTGTTCCATTGAGTATCAGTGTATTTCACAGAGGGAAGGGAGAGTATTAGTTAATGGTACAGAAAAGAGTTGGTTGTTGGAACAGAAATCCAAACACAAAAGCTTGAGTTTATAAAGTAATATTTGCTCAAAGGGTCTTGGCTCCAAGTGGATGTTCTCAGAGACTGCTACCAAAACACCTGAGCTTCAGTATTCTCAGCTGTAAAATTATAAAAAAAAATAATAACAATATCTACTCTTTGTTTTACAAATGATCATGGAAGAGATTCAATGATATATTTTGGTAAAGATGCTTTTAATATTAAATTGCTACATCTATGTTAGTAATATTAGGTGGAATACTAAGAATTAGAATAACTAAAACCATAATAATTTTAGACAATCTGATCCATTCTCTTTTATGCAAATATAACCCAACTGCAACTAAGTATCTCTTTGTTTATTTAGAGCCACTTCCTATGTGATGGTACATCTTTAGCTCATAAAGCAAAAATTTCTTTGATCTTAATGCATAGAATTTAAAAAGAAAGTAACTTAAAAATAGATTTTCTTTTCAGGCAACTAATATACTAGTTAGACTTCTAATGTGGTGAGAGTGAGAGGGATGATGAAAGAAAAAAATCGATTATAAAAATATGGGTTTGCATTGCTTTGCACTGCATTCTACTTTTGCTGTAAACCACTGATGATGAAAAATTGGTTGATGTCCAGGATCTTTACAGTCAAGGTTCACAAATTACTTGTTTGTACAAGAGACACATAACCTTCTGGAAAACTCTTTGTCCTCCAAATTATGAATTCNCTTTGCACTGCATTCTACTTTTGCTGTAAACCACTGATGATGAAAAATTGGTTGATGTCCAGGATCTTTACAGTCAAGGTTCACAAATTACTTGTTTGTACAAGAGACACATAACCTTCTGGAAAACTCTTTGTCCTCCAAATTATGAATTCTTGGAATTAATAGATAATTTTACTGAAAGAATTGGCCCAGCTAACAGAATAGTGATGATTTGGGGTTATATTCTGCTACATAGTGTGCTATTTCAAATTACACACAATTAGTGTGATTTCACAATATTATCTTTAAGAGAGCATTTTCCTTCCTCGCATTTTTCTTTTTCATATCATTGTTAACACCACAATGAAAAAACCCTAAAAAGCTACTCACAAAAATAATTCAAATGTGAACTGATGCCCTTAGAAACAACCACATTTGCAGCTCTCGCTCACCTCATATTCAAAAGCACCCACACTTATCTGGTCTCTTTTTCTACATCCTCCTTAAAGAGGGGAAAAATGTATTCAGTGTGTAAAAATAAGCTATTGTATCTCAGAAAGGAGATGGGATGCTAATTAAGGGTTGTTTGAATGAACAAGTCACATTACATTGTCTACTGGGAGCCGGCTGCCAATTGCATTTTTGGTAAAGAGTCAAGAAAAACATTCGAGAGGGCCCCGGCAAACTCAGGAGAGAAGCAAGCAGTGCTTCCATTTATCAAGTAGGTGCACAAGCCTGGATTGTATTGTTAAGAGTCAGGGTGCAAGCTGAGAGCTCCTGCCTGGCAGTTTTTCTTACCAGTTTCAAGAGCCACCTTCTCATTGAGAGGCCTGCTACTCAGGCCAGATCCTGGACAATGGGGCACATATGCCTGACTGCTGGGCCACTGAATGCCTCTTTCTTTGTTCAATACCTTTTGCAAGATTCTTTGTCACTCTTCTTGGATTCATCCAGGAGGCATGGGTTTTAAGTCACACAATAGCTTGGGTCTTGCAGCGAAATAATTGATGCTCCATTGAAAGCAACCAGGCAATTTGGTTAGTATGATTATCTTAACAAATCGGGGAAATTTCAGTCATTTGGCAATTTGTAAATGAGGAGGGAAAGAAATTGCTTTATTTTTTAAAGATTGTTATTAAAAAATTTACTAAAATATAGTTGATTTACAATGCTGTGTTAGTTTCAGGTATACAGTAAGTTGATTCAGTTATACAGATATATGTATGATTCTCTTTTAGATTCTTTTCCATTAGAAGGTATTACAAGATTTTAAGTATAATTCCCTGTGCTGAAGATTTCTCTTTTTTTAAATGTTAATGTTATATTAGCCAGACTAAGCCTGATAGCCTGATTGCTCGATAGTCTCGGGGGTGGAATGACATGGAAATAGAGGTGAAAATGATTTACTTTGTTTGGAAAAGGACCAGAATGTAGAGTAGGCAAATGTGTTTTTGTTGTAGTGGATGAAAAACAATGATTCCACTAGATGAAGTGACTTCCTTGTGGCTCTAACACAGAGCATTTGGTACTTAGCATGATAGAGCCCCAGAGGTGTGTTTCTGATATTTTACATGTCTTTTCCTTTAGTTCTGTAATTCTGTAATTTTTTTGCTGTTGCTCTTTTAAATCTATAAGAACTTAACTATTTTTAAGTGTTGTCATATGCCTTTGACACAGACATAAAGAAACAAGCGTCCTGAGGACTGAAAGGTCCCTAACCGAAGGCAATAAGTGAAATAATTTCTTTATCAATATGCGTGTGTGTTTGAAAGAAAATGATGAATTGTATTTAAACAATATTTCTAAAATTAAATTTCTTCCCTGGGCACTGAAGATAAAGCATTAACTTTCACACCTTTATTCTTAGACATTAAAATATGTGGTAAAAAAAATAGTAGTTCTTTTGTCATTGTTTGAAAGGCAAAAGGATAAATCATATGAATTTATATGTATGTTTGAAACTCATTTTGTAGTTTTTTAAATAATGTGATGATGTCATAAAAATAATATATTTGATGCATGATCTAAGGCATATTTAAGTAATAATCTAATCCCTTTAGATCAAAAACCCATCCCATAATCCAGTAATTGTAAAATATAACAATAATAATAATAATATCAAGTTTTGAATGTTTACTGTATGCCTGGCTTTGTCCTAAGTGCTTTGCATGTATTAAATCTTGAGGAAACTGAGGCCAGAGAGAGTTTATGTTTCCTGTTTATGGACTCACAGATAAATGGTAGCACCAAAATTTGGTCCCAGGCTCTTTGACTCCAAAGCTTGCACCTTATCCATCATATTATGTTTTCTTGCTTGCAAGATAATTGTTATTACTGCTATTAAACCCTTCAAAGAGGATCCTTCATAAAAATTTTAAAAATAATTTTGTTATACATTTATTTCAACAGATCCCATAGGTGAAAAGGCAATTGGTCCTGGAAAATACAACACCACAGATATATTAATGGTCATTATGTCTACTTTACATACAGGGGAGACTGCATTCTGTGGCATCTAGCACATTACAGATACTCTTACTAGAGACTTTAGTTTGATGAAGCAGGAAATTGTGAAAATGTGAAAGTGTTAGTCAGTCAGCTATGTCCCACTCTTGCGACCCCATGGACTGTAGCCCACCAGGCTCCTCTGTCCATGGGATTCTCCAGGTAAGAATACTGGAGTGGGTAACCTTCTTCAGGGGATCTTCTCGATCTAGGGATTGGACCCTTGTCTTCTGCACCGCAGGCAGATTCTCTACCATCTGAGCCACCTGGGAAGCCNCTAACCTGAACTGAATCTTCAGCTGTTCACTAACATCTTTCACATCAGTATGTGTATGTGCTAGTCACTCAGTCTTTTCCAACTCTTTGCGACCCCATGGACTATAGCTCACCAGCCTCCTCTGTGGAATTCGCCAGGCAAGAATACTGGAGTGGGTTGCCATTCTCTTCTCCAGGAGATCTTCCTGACCCAGGGATAGAACCCGGGTCTCCTGCATTGCAGGCAGATTCTTCACCATCTGAGGCACCAGGGAAGCTCCAGCCATATTATTATATCCAGGACCAAACCCCCTACTCTCTTCCTCAAACCAGACCTCATTCCAGAACTCCCACTGCGTCTCAATGACTCTGCCATTCTTCCAGTCCTCCGGGCAAGGCACCTTTGACTTTTTTGCTTTTCTCACTGTTCAGCTCCACTCCTCCATGCTCACTTTTGTGATGTATGTAGGTCTTTCCCCTCCTTGCTGCTCCCCATGCCTTACTAAATTTCAGGCCCTAATTCTTCTTTGTAGAACAGCTGGTACCTTTTTCACTATTCTTTTCACCCACCTCCTCCCTCCATCCCATTCATCCTCCTTCTTAGACTTAAAGGGAAGGATGCTGTTGCAGCACTTAGCAGAGGGCCAGGTTTGTACACTCAGTACACGAGAGCTGCTGCTATCATTTATTATTGATCCTAATGGTTGTTTTCAATGTTAAAGGAATATATTTTATCTATTCTATTTTCCCTGTACCTTTTAATTCACTGTCTGTTCTTTTCAGTGCAGGGATAGGCAGGACGGGGTGTTTTATTGCTACATCCATTGGCTGTCGACAGTTGAGAGAAGAAGGAGTTGTGGACGCGCTGAGCATCGTCTGCCAGCTGCGTGTGGACAGGTGAGTGTTGGCGGGATGGACAAGAGACACTTCAGAGCAGCAGCAGCATCACAACCTGATTCAATCACACTCCTAACTCTATAAAGATTTGTGTAAAATGCTTAAGAATGTATATTATATTAAAAAGTCATCAAAGAAAGTGTTATTTACAACACTGACCCTCAAGAACCCAAAACCAAGAGCTTGTGCTTAACCCTCCGTGTCCTTATGCAGGTTGTTTATAGTGGTAGCTCTTAGACTTCCACCTCTGTTCCTTCACAGGGACTTTGCATTTTCATTTGAATTCACTGAGTCCTTCACTTTAGGATCTTGCTCCTATAGAATGAGGCATATGCCATACTACCAAGAGTCATCTTTTTTCTCCACTCATCCTTTTTTAATTGTGAAAAGTGCACATGACAAAATTTACCAACTTAACCATTTTTAATAGTACAGTTCAGAGTGTTAAGTATATTCATATTGCTGTGCAACCAATCTCTAAACTCTTTTCATCTTGCAAAGCTCTGTACCCATTTTCTTGGCAACCACCATTCACCTTCTGACTCTTTGAATTTGACTACTCTAGGGGCCTCATATGAGTGGAATCATACGGTATTTGTGTGTTTGTTACTGGCTTATTTCACTTAGCATGGCATCTCCAAGATTCATCCATATTGTATCATGTGTCCTAATTTCCTTCCTTTTTAAGGCTGAATAATATTCCATTGTATGTATATACCATATTTTCTTTATCCAGATATCTGTTCATGGACTCTTAAGTTGCTGCCACCTTTTGGCTGCTGTGAATAATGCTGCAAGTATACAAATAGCTACTTGAGATTCTTTAAGGGTATATACTCAGAAGTGAGAAGGCTAGAGCATACGGTAATATTTTAATTTTTCAAGGAATGCCACACTGGTTTCCATAAAAGCTGTACCGTTTACATTCCCATCAACAGTATACAGGGATTCCAACTTGTTTGTTGTTTCCTAGTAGTAGTCATCCTAATGGATGTGTGGTGAAAGAGTAATTTTCAGTTTATAGATGGTTTGATAACCTTTGTGATGGTCTCTGTTTATGCACTAAAAACAGAACAACAAGCAATTTCTTTTCTTACTCACTCCAAAACTAAACCTGGGAAAATGAACAATTGAGTGAATGACAGGTGAATAACAGAGAAAGTGAACAGATGCTCATTGAAAACAGGCACAGACAGGAAGATGCTTGCAATCACATGAGCAGGGGACCTGCCTGCTCTGGAGTTCACTGTGCTGTTGTGGAAGAGCTGTCTTGAAAGCTCGGCTGTGGGTTCTCTTCATTCATTCGGCAAGTGTGTATCAAACACCTCCTAACTGCAAGGCATTGTTCTGGATGCTGCAAGTACTGAAACAACGTGAATGAGGCTCTGCTCTCCTAGAGTTTACATGCCAACAGTGAGAGAGAAGAGATAATAAACAGCAAAGAAATAAACAGGATAATTTCAGACAGATAAATGCTGTGAGGTAATAAAACACGAGAGTCACAGAAGCTGAACCTCCTAGAACTTAGCCCTATGACCTAGAGTTTCCTAAAAGCGAGACCACAAAAGTCACATTTTAAGAGTCACACAATAAATATTTATTGAGCTGCTACTCTGTAATAGGTCCTGCAATTTCAATACAGACAAAGGGATTATTCTGAAAATTCAATGAGAAAATAGATATAAAGGCACATAGGAAGCCTTCCAATAAATGTTCACTTTGTTACTGTCATCTTCATTATTACTAAAATCATCAATAAAGCCTCTCCGATCTCTAAAAATTAAATACTCGAATTCCCTTTCAGGATAAAGTTTTCCCTCCTGATCACTATCCTTCTTTCTTTCCTTTTAAATAATCATTTCTCCATCTTTGTAAGTGTATCTTCCCTCTATTTTTCTCTTAACCCTGACTGGCTTGTTAGAGGCTGTTACCCATGGTGATCACAATTATGGACTCTGTAAACAGACTGCCTGGTTTTGCATCCTGGCTCCCACCATTGCCTGGTTGTGTGCACTTGGGCAAGTTACAGGACTTCTCCTTGCCTTGATTTCCTCATCTGGAAAATGGAAGTAATAATAATATCTAATTCTTATGTTCTTATAAGGGTTGAAAGGTAATCTGTAAAGTGGCTGGCACATAAGCATGTAACCAAGGTTAGCCACAGTTACTATCGATAGATAACAGCGAGAACCTGGGCATGCATCTGTAAAATGGAAATAATAATATATACCTCACAGGGTTGTGGTTAAGAGTAAAATGAGATTACACCTGTAATGTACTGAGTAGAACACTTGGTCTAGGTTTCTTTCTTTTTTTGAATTCTTACTGAATTTGTTATAATATTGTTTTTGTTATTTACATTCTGTTTTTTTTTGGCTGTGAGGCATGTGGGATCTTAAGTCCCTGACCAGGAATTGAACCCACACACTCTGCAGTGGAAGTCTTAACCAGTAGACCACCAGGGAAGTCCCCTAGTCAGGTTTCTTACTCTCTCTCTACCCTCTTCCCTACTTCTGCCTTTCCATGTATACTAACTTGCTTTAGTCGTGTCTTTCAGTCAAAGAGTCATGACTCTTTGTGACCCCATGGACTGTAGCCCACCAGGCTCCTCTGTCCCTGGGATTCAGGCAAGAATACTGGATTGAGTTGCCATACCCTCCTCCAGGAGATCTTTCCAACACAGAGATAGAACCCGCGTCTCTCCTGTCTCCTGCATTATAAGGCATGTTCTTTACCACTAGCGCCACCTGGGAAGCCTCACAGGTAACAGCTTCGAAAAGTACTTTTGTGCGTGAGAAGATCAGCTCCAATTCTCTGTCCCCTCCTCTTATATTTACTGTCTCAATTTCCTGAAAGCGCCTTGTTTCTATCCACTACTACGCACCCCAACTGGAATAGGATTCATTTGCTTCACTTCAGACTCTGGGACCTACCTTCACCAAGAAGAGAGACCCTACATTAGAGACTGAGGGACTGCACCCACTCAGCCTGCAGCTGCTCCTGCAGTGACTTTAATCTCTTCTGCTTTCTGCTTCTGTAAACAGGGCTTCTTCAGGGGACCCACAGATCCCTAGGGACTCCAGTTCACATCCGTGCACTTGATCTGACTATTTGAAACAATAACTTGAAAAAAGGGGCCTGGTCTGCTCATTGTTTAGGCCCTTGAGCCTCTTAGATCCTGTCTATTCCCCCACCCCTATATCCCTGCTCCCCTACCTGCTTCTGTAGCCTGACATCCACCTTGGTTTCTACTTCCCAGTCACTCTACTCTGTCAAGTCTACCAAATTGTCCTCTAACTTTGAAGAAAATCACAAATACATTTTTTAATCCATATCACAATGCCTCCTCTCATTGACTCCTTCCTTCCTAAAGCAAACAGGCAGAAAATTTCGCCTTGGCCTCCCATCAATACCAAGGTCTTCCCACAAGGCTTGTCATCTTGCTCCAGGTAGGAGTTTCAAAACATTCCGCTTCTCTGCTGATCTAAACTCTATAGGTTCCCTACCCCCTGGATTTGAACTACTGCCAATACATGTCTCAAAATCATACTAACTGATTTATTCATCAAGATCCCTCCTACATAAATCCTAAGCAGCTGCTTCTGTTGTTTATGAAGCAGATCATCTCCTTGAAATTTTCCTTGGAAAGTCTTTTCTTTGCCTTCTTTCCTTCGTAGGATTAACGTTAGTTGGTTCAGTCGCTCAGTCGTGTCCAACTCTTTGCTACCCCATGAACGTCAGGATTCCCTGTCCATCACCAACTCACAGAGCTTGCTCAAACTCATGTCCATTGAGTCAGCAATGCCATCCAACCATCTCATCCTCTGTCGTTCCCTTTGCTTCCTGCCTTCTGTCTTTCCTAGCATCAGGGCCTTTTCCAGTGAGTCAATTCTTCACATCAGGTGGCGGAAGTATTGGAGCTTGAGCTTCAGCATCAGTCTTTCCAATGAATATTCAGGACTGATTTCCTTCAGGATTGACTGTTTGGATCTCCTTGCAGTCCAAGGGACTCTCAAGAGTCTTCTCCAACACCACAGTACAAAAGCATCAATTCTTTGTCACTTAGCTTTGTTTATAGTCCAACTCTCACATCCATACATGACTACTGGGAAAACCATAGCCCTGACTAGATGGACTTTTGTTGGAAAAGTAATGTCTCTGCTTTTTAATATGCTAGCTATGTTTTTTCAAAGCTTTTCTTCCAAGGAGTAAACATCTTTTAATTTCATGGCTACAGTCACCATCTGTAGTGATTTTGGAGCCCAAGAAAATTAAGTCTGTCACTGTTTCCATTGTTTTCCCATCTATTTGTCATGAAGTGATGGGACCAGATGTCATGATCTTACTTTTTTGAATGTTGAGTTTTAAGACAGCTTTTTCACTCTCCTTTCACTTTCATCAGGACTTTCCTGGTGGCTCAGACAGTAAAGCATCTGCCTACAATGCGGGAGACCAGGGTTCAATCCCTGAGTCGGCAGGATCCCCTTGAGAAGGAAATGGCAACCCACTCCAGTACTTTTGCCTGGAAAATCCCATGGACGGAGGATTCTAGTAAGCTACAGTCCAAGGGGTCGCAAAGAGTCAGACATGACTGAGCAACTTTCACTTTCATCAAGAGGCTCTTTAGTTCCTCTTCACTTTCTGCCGTAAGGGTGGTGTCATCTGCATATCTAAGGTTATTGGTATTTCTCCCGGCAATCTTGATTTCAGCTGTGTTTCATCCAGTCCAGCATTTCACATGATGTATCTGCATATAAGTTAAATAAGCAGGATGACAATACTCCCTTGACATACTCCTTTCCCAATTTGGAACCAGTCTGTTGTTCCATGTCCAGTTCTTACTGTTGCTTCTTAACCTGCATACAGGTTTCTCAGGAGGCAGGTAAGGTAATCAGATATTCCCATCTCTTGAAGAATTTTTTACAGTTTGTTGTGATGCACACAATCAAAGGCTTAGTGAAGTCAATGAAGCAGACGTGGATATTTTCTGGAATTCTTTTGCTTTTTCTATGTTCAAATGGGTGTTGGCAATTTGATCTTTGGTTCTCTGCCTTTCCTAAATCCAGCTTGAACATCTGGAAGTTCTCAGATTCACATACTGTTGAAGCCTAGCTTGCAGAAGTTTGAGCATTACTTTGCTAGCATGTGAAAATTTTTAGCATTACTTTGCTAGCATGTGAAATGAGTACAATTTGCACTTCCTTTGTTGTTATAAAAAGCAAAACAGAAAACCTCACTCCTTTCTTTGACCCCATCCAACTTCTTCCAATACTTCTTGTGTCTTGCTTCATTATTTCATCCATTTATTGTCATATTTCATTTTCAAAATTCCTGATTTGTAGGTGACTGCTGCTGTTGACCATGTTCTAATTTATGTCAGTAAATGGAAAACTGGCTTTAGAAAATCTGGATGTCTGCCCTCCTGCTCTTGCAGCTCATTGTTCTTCATCAGTTCTTCAAACCTGTCTGTAATCCTGGTCTCTGTGGTCATCCTTGCCTTCAGTTTGGGGTGTGTCTTCAGACATTCCCAAGTGTGCTATTAATTACAGAGATTTATTTAAGCATGACCATTCCACCATAGCCTTCAAAAGCACATCTCATTTAACTCCAAAAATGAGCCCAAGAGTCATAGAAGAGATATTCTTTAGCCTCATTTTTTTAAAAATAAGTAAACAAAAAATTCAAGATATAAAATATCTTGTCTGATAACATTTAGCTAAGAAAACTGGCAAAGTAGACCTCTTTGGCATCTGGGACTTCTGATTTCTAACTCAAGGTATGACTCTTGATTAAAAGTAAAGAAGTTTTTGGAATATGTTTATTGCAAAATTGCTAGACAAAAACATAACTCTTTGAAAATTCTTTGTCAATGAAAAATGCAGTGACACCACAATTTTTAAAACAATGGTTAACATGAAGGACAGCTGCTTCATGAATAGAGTGATACTGTCAGCAGTTGTCTTAAGAATATAATTTCAGGAACATAGCAATGTTGCCTCATTCCAAAATATCTATCTATAGAGGGTGCCTAAAATATCTCTGTGGCAAATGTCTAAAACAATACTATTAGAAAGTCGATCTTTTTGTTTAAAGAGCTATTCTTTTAAAGTTTCTTGAGCCTAGAGTTGAGAGGTGAGAAGTGTGTATGTATTAGTCACTCAGTCATGTTCAACTCTCTGAGACCCCATGGACTATAGCCCACCAGCCTCCTCTGTCCATGGGATTCTCCAGACAAGAATACTAAAGTGAGTAGCCATTTCCATCTCCAAGGGATAATCCCAATTCAAGGATTGAACCCTTGTCTCTTGCATTGCAGGCAGATTCTTTACCTTCTGAGCCACCATGGAAACCCCTATATCTTCCTGGCTATTAACACATTAAACAGGGTGACCTAGACTTTTCCAGCTTAGGGTATGTTAGCTAGACAGTGTAAGTCCACAGATCAGGAAGGCATTCAGAACTGAGGTTTTGATGAAGGGAATTGAAGAGAGGGCCCCAGAAGAGGTTCTGCCATTGAGGAGACTGACAGACAGCTCTGTGCACTGCCAAGGTGAGAGGCAGAAGACACCTCTGGCAAGAGAAGCTACCTGATTTGCAGGGACCAGTAAAAATGAAAATGTGGAGCCCTATTTGAAAAAATGATTAACTCTTTCAAGATGGTGACCAATACAGGGTCTTGCTCAGCACAGGGAGAGAGGCTGATGTGACTGCGCGTGTCAACTAATGGAGTTGTCCCTGTCAAGGGATATTTCAGGGTGGGTGTTTGTAAGTGTATGTGAATTCTGTCTGCTGTGGAACATTCACCCAAGATCTCTGCTCCGAGCAGTCCCCCTGAATCACACGTGCGTTCATGTATTTGACAAAGGTTTACCAACATTACTGCTGAACATGCATCAGGTGCCTGGGGAGCATGCGTGCATGCGAAGTCGCCTCGGTCGTGTCCCAACTCTTTGTGACCCTGTGGACTGTAGCTCACCAGGCTCCGCTTGCCTGTCCATGGGATTCTCCCAGCAAAAATACTGGAGTGGGTTACCGTTTCCTTCTCCAGGGGATCTTCCCCACCCAGGGATCAAATCTGTATCTCTTACATCTCCTGCATTGGCAGGTGGATTCTTTACCACTAGCACCACCTGGGAAGCCCCCACTTTGGGTAGAGAAAAATGGATTTCTTAACAGATTTTTCCAGACTATGTTTCTCAGGGCCTCTCTTTTTTTTAAGTAAAGGCTTTTAAAAACTATTTCTTTATTTTATTTTTGGCCGCACTTGGTCTTCGTTGCTGCTCCAGGACTCTCTCTAGCTGTGATGCTTCAGCTTCTCATTGCGGTGACCTCTTCTTGCAGAGCACAGGCGTGAGGTGTGCAGACTTCAGCAGCATACAGGCTCAGAAGTTGTGGTGCACAGGCTTCATTGCCCTGAGCCACATGGAATCTTTCTGGACCAGGGATTGAACCATGTCCCCTGTATTGGCAGGCAGATTCCTAACCACTGGACCACCAGGGAAGTCCCTCAGGTCATGTTTTAATGATTAGTTAAACTCTGAGAACCTGCTACACGTCAGATTAGCAACAGTACAGATTAGCCTATATTCAGGTAATAAATAAATAAAAGTTTCTCAATTTTGAGGGAAAAAATCTGTATGCTATGTTTCTTAGAACCCGTCTCCACCTGAATAGTCACAAAAAGTATTAAAGTGTTAAAGGATATGAAGCATCCCCCAGCATGGTAATCCATTTCACTTACTTGAAGCACTCTTTCACATTTATTTGACCACATAACATTTTCCGAGACTATCTAAATGAAAGGAAAAGAAGTCATAAAATAATAAATATAAGCTGTTCTTTCCAAAGTTTGGTGCCAAAGAGAAAACTAGAGATGGCAGAGGAATGTGAGCCTGGGAGGAGACCATCAGAAAGGTGAAAGGAAAGGGCTGCTGCTGCTGCTGCTAAATCGCTTCAGTCGTGTCCGACTCTGTGCAACCCCATAGACAGCAGCCCACCAGGCTCCCCCGTCCCTGGGATTCTCCAGGCAAGAACACTGGAGTGAGTTGCCATTTCCTTCTCCAATGCATGAAAGTGAAAAGTGAGAGTGAGTCTCTCAGTCGTGTCCAACTCTTCGTGACCCCATGGACTGCAGCCCACCAGGCTCCTCCGTCCATGGGATTTTCCAGGCAAGAGTACTGGAGTGGGGTGCCATCGCCTTCTCCGAAGGAAAGGGCAGGACTGACTAATTGGAGCATGTAGCTTAGTATAAAAGGGCTACGAAAGATGGAGTCAATATATCATATAATATTTTGAACTCTTCAGAGTTCAAGCTCCACCAGATTTTCCTATCCTCTCATACCTTTTTTAACAACAGCCTCTATCCACTAGCGATCCAAAGCTGGACACTACATCTTCTTTATAGTTTATCCCCCACCACTTTTACCTGCCTCCTCTGAGAAGCCCAAGACTTGGCTAACAGCAAAGAAAAAAAGTGATTTGGATACTGGAAATGGGTTACATGACTGATAAATCAAGAGTCTGAGCATTGAGTAGGATCAAAAACCTAATCAAAAGAAAACAAAAAAGTAATGACAATGCTTGATCATTGTTATTCAACATAACATAAACAGGCAATTTGTACTCAGATCACAAGTCTGCATTTTAGCAATAAATTCGAATGGTCTAATTTAGAGATGAGTGTGTTATGCTGAATGGATGCTTCCAGTGTAACAACAGTGACGAAGCCATTTGGTGGATTCCTCGTTCTCTGGCAAGACATTATTTTTATTGGCTTTTGGGCAACATCTATTAATAGATGCTATAGTTCTCCCTGAAGATTCATGAGTCTGTGATTCTCCTATTAATAATACTTTTGAGCATATTTTGAACTAAAACAGGATTTCTTTTTTTCCAAATGGGAGTTCAAATTCAGTGCTGGGCACCCACAGGTGTTTTATTTTAGAAGTATGTTCATGAATCATTCCTTCGTTGCCACTGTGTTCATTTTTGATTAAAAGATGAAGTCAGTAACAGGCAATTGAGACAGAGCACTGGCTGGTGCATCTCAGGGCTTTCCAGGTAGCACAGTGGTAAAGAATCTGCCTGCCAATGTAGGAAGCGGGTTCTGTCCCTGATTTGGGAAGATCCCCTACAGTAGGAAGTGGCAACCTGCTCTAGTATTCTTGCCTGGGATCTCCATAGACAGAAGAGGCTGATGGGCTACAGTCCATGGGGTTGCAAAGAGTCAGGCATGACTGAGGGACTGAGCATGTGTGTGCACACATGCACACACACACATACACACACACACTGGTGAGACTGGGAAGCAGGCAACAACTAGAGAAAGAGGTGGCAGGGACTGCTGGAGCAGATGTCAAGGAGCCTCAAGCTTGTCCTAGCTCTGTCCCTACTTTCCTGAGTGACCACTTGTCACTCTAGGCCTCTGAGTCTCCATATGTAGAACGATAAATGGTACTTAACCAGAGGTCCCCAACCTGTTTCTGGTGCGAAGATCTCTTTTTAAGAGTAGAATATTTCATGGACCTCAACCTGATGGTTATACTTCAAATATCATAGTGCTTATAAATTATCCTACTTTATTACTTAGAAAGCCCTTATTATCTAATTTAAATATCACTAAATTGTTGTGACGATACCACCTAATTAAGAATTCCAGTTGCTATTAAAGCTAAACCAACCAGATTTCACCATATTTAGAACCTGCTATAAGAGATTCATTTAGGCTTATGTATACTCTAAAATCACTGCAGATGGTGACTGCAGCCATGAAATTAAAAGACGCTTACTCCTTGGAAGGAAAGCTATGACCAACCTATATTCAAAAGCAGAGACATTACTTTTTCAACAAAGGCCCATCTAGTCAAGGCTATGGTTTTTCCAGTAGTCATGTGTGGATGTGAGAGTTGGACTGTGCAGAAAGCTGAGCGCCAAAGAACTGATGCTTTTGAACTGTGGTGTTGGAGAAGACTCTTGAGAGTCCCTTGGACTGCAAGGAGATCCAACCAGTCCATTCTGAAGGAGTTCAGCCCTGGGATTTCTTTGGAGGGAATGATGCTGAAGCTGAAACTCCAATACTTTGGCCACCTCATGGGAAGAGTTGACTCTTTGGAAAAGACTCTGATGCTGGGAGGGATTGGGGGCAGGAGGAGATGGGGATGACAGAGGATGAGATGGCTAGATGGCATCACCAACTCAATGGCCGTGAGTGAACTCCAGGAGTTGGTGATGGACAGGGAGGCCTGGTGTGCTGCAATTCATGGGGTCACAAAGAGCCAGACACGACTGAGCGACTGAACTGATACCATGTTTTGGGCTTGCCTGATAGCTCAGCTGGTAAAGAATCTGCCTGCAATGCAGGAGACCCCAGTTCAGTTCCTGGGTTAGGAAGATTTCCTGGAGAAGGGATAGGCTACTCACTCCAGTATTCTTGGACTTACCTTGTGGCTCAGCTGGTGAAGAATCTGCCTGCAGTGCAGGAGACCTGGGTTCTATTCCTGGGTCAGGAAGATCCCGTGAAGAAGGGAGGAGCTGCCCACTCCAGTATTCTGGCCTGGAGAATTCCATGGACTATATAGTCTGTGGGGTCACTAAGAGTCGAATATGACTGAGCAGCTTTCACTTCATATGATGTTTTCATGGTGTGAAATAGTGATGAAGGTCATTCACACATTGAGTATGAGAGATACTTGTCCTTTAAAAGAAATAATAATACCCAGTCATGAAATGGCCTAGGATACTCAGAGACTGCCTCATATGCATATGGAGAATGACTAAGGAGCCATATGTGACCATCAAAAGACATCTAGGCAGGGAGGAAAGGAATGTGCTCCATTGCGGGCTGACGTCAGGCAATTTTTTCCTCATTGTATTTCTTTTCATCCCACTTGGCACCTCTGAACTCTGGAAGAACTTGAAAACAGAGTTTGGGAAGTGAAACACATAAAATAATTTGTGATCTCAAAGCCTTTTTTTTTTTCTTCTTCCCGCTCCCCCTTTTTTTCCTTCCCCAGAAACAGGAAACAATCTGTCTAATCCTCCCTTTTGAGAGTCCGTAGTGAAATCTGCAGTTGTCTTTGTACATCCTTACCTTGGGGACCTTAAATTGTAATGACATCCAAAGTCCTTACTTGTGGCTTCCCAGACAGGATAGAAAAATGCTTCCAGTGTGCGTCATATCATTGTTTAAATGTTTTGATTAATCACTGTAGTTTGATGGGTTTTTTCAACTATAACAACCTAAGAGGAGGAATACATATGCCATCAGTTTCCTTAGCTAATATGTGTCCCCAGAAAATTATTTGTTTCCAAAACTTGGTTAAAATAATTCCAAAGCTAAAACTTCCACCTCTTAGTATTTTTTTTATTAACTTTTGTCTTGTATTGAACCATATTCTTTTGCAATCCCGACTCATCACAGAGATCCCCTTAATTAGTGAATTTCAACAATCTCATTGGAAGATCAGGAATTGAACACTTTAGTTTACTTATTTTAAGAACACTTGAAGATAAAACTTAAAATCTGGTTTGGATGTCCTTGACATCACAGTTCCTAGGTCATAACAAGATGTCCTCTTGTAAAACATATTATGCTAACCGAATCTTTCAAGTGGTTGTCAGGACAACCTTTTCCTTCTTCTCAGCNATTGGAAGATCAGGAATTGAACACTTTAGTTTACTTATTTTAAGAACACTTGAAGATAAAACTTAAAATCTGGTTTGGATGTCCTTGACATCACAGTTCCTAGGTCATAACAAGATGTCCTCTTGTAAAACATATTATGCTAACCGAATCTTTCAAGTGGTTGTCAGGACAACCTTTTCCTTCTTCTCAGCTAGGATTCAACTGAGTGTTAACCTGGATGTTCAGAAGAAGATTGACCAGCTTTAAGGAAAAAAAAAAAATATGGGGAACTCAAGATCTGCTAGGGCATTAAATTATCATTTGACTTGTGTTGGCTTTTATGCCCTACAAATACTCTGTAGAGAAAATGTCCACATTCAAAATACCTGGTCAGAATCAATCAAAACATTTAGTTTACATTCTCAGTCCTTGAAATGACATAGTGTTTAGACATGGAGAAAACATCTGTCCAAGATACCCCGAGTTCAGCTCCAGACGTTAGCTGTGTTTGACTCATGCCCAAGCTATAAGAGCTTTACCCAGGAGGCACATTATCATCCACACCTTTTGTTCTAAATTTACTGTACCAAACTTTACCAAAAGAATTCCAGATTCAAAAATAATAAAAAGCCAAGGAGCGTCAGTTCCATTGTTAGCCCAGAAATGAGTCACTGCTGCAGAATTTCTTCTGTCTACTGATTAGACCGGATACGCGCTGGGCGGTGCAGCAGGAAAGGCTTGTTGCTCTTTGTATGTGTGAGCTAATAGTCACAAAAGGTCACAGTTTTAACATGTTAAAAACCAAATCTCTCTCCTGGGCATCTGGCAGGGTTGTTGTTTTTTTTTTTCAACACACCCTCCCAGGAGCAAAGGGGAAAAAATATATAGTTTTTTCCCTTCTAACCTGAGATTACTCTCTGCTGACATGGCTACGTGATTCTGTGCATGGAGACCAAGATGACATGCATTTTTGTGTTTGGTAGGGCTGATGTGACTTGAGTTATCTGACATTTCTGGAAGGGCAGTTGGTCTGAGTTCTTTCTGGCCTGGCCATGCACGCTGTTCATATTCTGTGGCCACAAAGAAATCAGAGCCTTGCACCCAACACCATTTTTGCAATAGAAGTGACTTTCTTCCAAAGCATGAAGTGGGACATAATTAGAGTGAAAAGATAGTTTGTCTAAACCAGCGTACTTCTGAGGGTGAAAAGGAGACTTTATTAATGATTAGACCAGGACAGCAGGAGTAAACCAAGTCTGTCCCAAGCAAATGAGGTGCATGATCACCCTAAGGGTTTGTGTTAACCAAGCATTTACCAAAAGAATAAGAAATAGAAAATGTGACATTTATTTAATACTCGCTAAGTGACAGCCACTGTGTCCACTAAAAAATACAGTCACAACCTGAAAGTAGAGAGCTATTGTATTTGGTGGGAATGTTTAGGACTCCCAGCCCCACAGAGACAGCATCTCAGTAGCTCTGAGAAAACTGTTCCAAGAAGGTGGAAGGAGAGTCAGGCTATATACAAGTTTACAACAAAGGGAGCAGGTAGTCTGAACATCAGAGATCAGATATCAAGTTAAAGAATTTAGCAATCTATGTCTGAAAAGATGCAAGCCTCTGCTGCTGTTACTTCAGTCATGTCTGACTCTTTGTGACCCTGGGGACCATAACTCACTAGGCTCCTCTGTCCATGGGATTCTCCAGGCAAGAATACTAGAGTGGGTTGCCACGCCCTCCAGTGGATCTTCCTGACCCAGGGATCGAACCCACATCTCTTACATCTACCTGCAAGCCTCTGGGCTCACTGAATTCATTCCGTTCTTATGCACCTCAGCTATCTGGAGCCAAATCCTGTTTCCTTGTTCATCTTGAGGAGTGGTAGATAGCTGCTTCATTCCTCCCAGCTCCTCAGTGGGGCAGGAAGCGAGGTGAGGGGATTGGCTAGGTCACAGTTTTAGGAGCCCTCATTCACATTTGGCTTCTTTGGTGGCTCAGAAGGTAAAGAATCTGGTTCAATCTCTGGTATGGAATGATCCCCTGGAGAAGGGAATGCAACCTACTCCAGTATTCTGGCCTGGAAAATTCCATGGACAGAGGAGCCTGGTGGACTACAGTCCATGAGGTCAACTAACACTTTCACTTTCATTCACATTTGGAGACCAGAAATTGCTGATGGCTATGATATTTCTTGTTTATTGATATGGCAGGAGATATTTTCATTTCACAACTGTGCTAAGCATTCTATGGATTATCTCATTTAAACCTTGCAAATTTTGAAGCCTATTAGGTAAACACTCTTTGCCAGGCCAGTGGTTTTTAAACCAACCAGTGGTTTTGGGAGGGAAACAAAACATTGGGAAGACAAAATCTTCCACAAAACACTGATAAGGAAAACCAATAACAACAATTTTAAAAAGAAAGAAAGAAGAAAGAGTAAAGAGAAATGCCTTGGTCAAAACTGGGATTAGGAACCAGTCTAAGGATGCCCTCCTTCCCCACACAGACACTGTGGCAGAACCCTGGGCTCCTGGGAATTCTGTGAATAGCCTTTGGCTAGACGTTGACAGGCTCTGACTCATCTGATCCTCACCATCTTGATGAGTTTTGCCATTAACTTCATTTTACAGGTCAGGAAAATTCAGCCGGGATAGAATAAGTGATTTGTTCAAAAGCATATAGCTGGTTTGAATTCAAGGATTCAAACTTGAATCTGTCTGACTCCAGGCTTCCTTCTTTCTACTAGGTCATCTACCTCCCCTATAGGTGACTCTTCACTAGTAGGTGACTTCTAGGCTGGTTCATATTTAAAAACATATTTGAATTTTTCCATCTAGGCTTACCCACTCCAGTATTCTTGTGGGAAAAATCCCATGGATGGACCTGGTGGGCTACAGTCCAAAGGATCAGAAAGAATTGGACATGACTGAGCAACTAAGCACATCTAGGCTCGCCCAGCCTGAGCAGTCTGGCAGAGCAGTCTTCTGCCCAATGTGCTCTTAGTTCTGTAAGGTCCTCAGAGGGCTCATTCCATAGCCTACTATCCAGCCCAGATAGCACCAAAGAATAGCTAACACTATGGTATCTGCACGTGCTTAGCTGTATAGTAATAAATATTTTTAAACGGACTGTTCATTTTTATCTCACAACAGTGCTATCAAGCAGGTATGGTTACATGATTACTCATCATTGTGCAGATGAGAAAATAGCACAGCAAAGATTATGTAATAAGGGTAAAGCAGCTAATAAGTGGTGGAGACAATTTGTCTTGACAACAGTGTATAATGTCTTTTTACCTCTTAACACTCTTTGGTCCCTACTGGTAATGAACCTGATGCTTTGGCATCTCAAGTTTTTTCAAACTCACAATGACTCTCATGATTAACTGGGTTGCCTTGCCCTGCTTTTATATGCACTTACTCATTTTTGATAATCTAATTCCCATTTGGCGATAGGTATTGGCATGCTGCGATTCATGGGGTCTCAAAGAGTTGGACACGACTGAGCGGCTGAACTGAACTGAACTGATTGTACCTTAATGTGTTATAACCACCAGGAAAAGATTTGTATCTGAACAAGATTCTCCAGGGAGAGATAGTGCTTTAAATACAGTATGTTGGGTAATGCTGGTGATTTTGGCATGCTGCCTGACTGATGACAGCCTTTCTCCACGGAAGCATCACATTGATCACCACGGAACTCTTAAAATCTTAACCTTGGTTGAGTTTTTATCTATGATCTGTTGGAGATCAAGGATTATTTAGTGCCTTGATAATTGAGTTTGCTTATGCCTTTTATGTGGTGTTGAAAAAGACTCTTGAGAGTCCCTTGGACTGCAAGGAGATTCAACCAGTCCATCCTAAAGGAACTTGGTCCTGGATATTCATTGGAAGAACTGATGCTGAAGCTGAAACTCCAATACTTTGGCCACTTGATGCAAAGAACTGACTCACTGGAAAAGACCCTGATGCTGAGAAAGATTGCAGGCAGGAAGAGAAGGGGACGACAGAGGATGGGATGGTTGGATGGCATCACCGACAGGATGGACATGAGTTTGAGTAGGCTCCAGGAGTTGGTGATGGGCAGGGAAGCCTGGCGTGCTGCAGTCCATGGGGTCACAGAGTCAGACATGACTGAGCGACTGAACTGACTGATGCCTTTTAACGTAATAAAAAGAAAATGTTGGATGATGCCTTTTAAAGTAATAAAAAGAGAATTCCTGCTTCTTACCTTTAAAGACCAGCTTGCTCAGAAACTTTGCATCAGTAATATAGATCCAGATCTCAGCAAGTCCTTGGAGCCCTGTCTGACCCGAAAGGTACCTGCAATCTGAGTCAGAGTTCTCCTGGAGGCTGAATTAGTATGGGGCTCTCTTAAGGGTTCATGATTAATCTTGCTATGTTCGTTTATCCCATAAATATATTTTGTTTTAGGCACTATGGTCAGCCTATAACAGACTGTATTTGTCCCATAACGATAAACAAAATCTGAAGGTTAAATTATTAGAGTTTAAGGTCTTACAAAGATCAGCAGTGTTCTACATACCAATATATGTAATCTGAAATAATATTTTAAAAGATGATTGTAATCAGTTCCTGATTTTGAGTCAACTTCCAGTTAATGCATTCTGTGATGCCCTTTCCCTTCTTTTAGGCTAGAGCTTATATGTTTTCATACTACATGAGACAGCCTGGACTCAGTAACCTACTTGACAAGTATTTACTTCAGACTAGTAAATGTTTTCCACTTTTGCAAATATGCATAAACTGTAACATCATGCCTGCTCTTAAATGACCTAAAACCTAGTTAGAAATAATTTTGAAATGGAATTAGATGGTATATCACATGATATCAAATTACTTGTAGTCAAGACCCTGTCTTGGCCCTGTCTTTTTCTACTCCTTTATAAATGACAGATAAAAAGACACAAGGCATGCTTGTTAACTATCTGGGAGACACCTATCTGGGAGTGAGAAATAAAGGCTAATATACTGAATGATAGAAATAGTGATGTCAGTAAATAAGAACTTTGTGCTGAAATCAACAAGTTGAATAGGAATAAACAAAGTTCTGCACTTAGTCTGAAAAAAATAAGTACAGAATGGAAGAGAGCTGTGATTTTCACATTCAGAAATAATACTGTGGGCTTTTTCTTTAACCCAAACCTTAATTCAATATCCTAAAATACTTGCCGAGCACCAGGCACTAGGTAGGCACTGCAGGATCTTTCCAGTCTGCAGAAGCAGACTCTTTGGCTTATAACATGCAGCTAGAGAGGGAAATATTCCCACTGACCTGATCTCATTGGGAGTAGACACAACACTCTAAGAAGGTCATACTTCATAAAACAGCCTATAGAAAGGGGAGGCTAGACTGGGGAGTGACAGGGAAACCAGGCTGCATAGAAATATTGAGTGGCCACAGGATGTTTAGTCTAGAGAAGAAAAGATTATGGCACTTTGATGGTTGTTTTCCAATACTTAGAGAGCTATTGTATGACTCTTAAGAGGAACCTTAAGGCTTTCAGGGTTATTTCAGTTTGGCCAATGGGGTGGGTGAAAGTTAAAGAGGAGTAGATTCATTCTGATGTCTTCAAAAGTTTTCCTGCCAACCCTGGCAAAGGCTAACTACTCCCCGGCAGAAAATAGCTGACCATCTACCGTGTAGACCTCTCCCTCCTGGAAAGGCAGCATTTTGTTGGCAGTTGGAATGCATGTCCTCTGAGGATCCCTCAGATGCTGAATCTTTCCCTTTTATTTTTCAAAACAAGTGAGAAGTAACCTCACTTTTCATACACTTCCCTCAAGCCTTGATATCTACAAGAGTTTTGCTAGCCTGAAACTAATGAGTTTGTTTCCAGATCTTCTCCGCCTTCACTGGCAGAAACATTTGACTTAGTTAACAGAATGTCATAGTAAGTATATTCCAAGCCTTAAAATTACACTGCTGATCTTTCTGGGGTAAGATGGTGATTAAACCTAGTCTTGACCTTCATTCATTCAACAGTTAGACATGCAGATACCAATGTTCACCAGAACATATAAGAAGGGGGAAATCTTGTCTCAAAGTGAAGTAAATGGTGAGAGGAAATTCACAGACCAGAGCCCAGGAGACTGAGCACGTGTAAGGCTCCATAGACCATCTGCAGCTTAAGGAGGGAGTCTAATGGGCTGTGCAGATGCCAAAGGAAGGGAGATGCCCCTCAGCTCCTTAGAGCAGCCTCAATATTTCCTGTGGCTGGCTCTCCCAAGCCTCACAGTCAAAGCCAGCATCTTCCGGACACCTGCTGTTTTTAGGTGTGCCCAGATGTCATCATCCAGCTGAGAAAAGTCATCACCTCAGCTGGCTACTCTTGTTGTCGACTTAGGACCAAGGAACACTTTGACCAGAGAGCTGCCTTTAGTACAACAAAATGTGCAGTTCTATGGAAAAGGAATGATGATATATTTCTGCCAATGAGCTGCAGTCGCCAAAAAAAAATCATATATTTGCCTCTCTATTACCAAGTACATCATTTGGGCATCCCATTGATAAACGAAGAGTTCCAGAAAAACATCTATTTTTGCTTTATTGACTATGCCAAAGCCTTTGACTATGTGGATCACAATAAACTGTGGAAAATTATGAAAGAGATGGGAATACCAGACCACCTGACCTGCCTCTTGAGAAACCTATATGCAGGACAGGAAGCAACAGTTTAGAACCGGACATGGAGCAACTGACTGGTTCCAAATAGGAAAAGGAGTACGTCAAGGCTGTATATTGTCACCCTGCTTATTTAACTTCTATGCAGAGTACATCATGAGAAATGCTGGGCTGGAGGAAGCACAAGCTGGAATCAAGATTGCCAGGAGAAATATCAATAACCTCAGATATGCAGATGACACCACCCTTATGGCAGAAAGTGAAGAACTAAAGAGCCTCTTGATGAAAGTGAAAGTGCAGAGTGAAGAAGTTGGCTTAAAGCTCAACATTCAGAAAATTAAGATCGTGGCATCTGGTCCCATCACTTCATGGGAAATAGATGGGGAAATATTGGAAACAGTGGCTGACTTTATTTTGGGGGCCTCCAAAATCACTGCAGATGGTGATTGGAGCCATGAAATAAAAAGACACTTACTCCTTGGAAGAAAAGTTATGACCAACCTAGACAGCATATTGAAAAGCAGAGACATTACTTTGTCAACAAAGGTCTGTCTAGTCAAAGCTATGGTTTTTCCAATGGTCATGTATGGATGTGAGAGTTGGACTAGAAAGAAAGCTGAGTGTCGAAGAATTGATGCTTTTGAACTGTAGTGTTGGAGAAGACTTTTGAGAGTCCCTTGGACTGCAAGGAGATCTAACCAGTCCATCCTAAAGGAGATCAGTCCTGGGTGTTCATTGGAAGGACTGATGTTGAAGCTGAAACTCCAATACTTTGGCCACCTGATGCAAAGAGCTGATTCATTGGAAAAGACCCTGATGTTAGGAAAGATTGAGGGCAGGAGGAGAAGGGGATGACAGAGGATGAGATGGCTGGATGGCATGACCGACTCAATGGACATAGGTTTGGGTGGACTCTGGGAGTTGTTGATGGACAGGGAGGCCTGGCGTGCTACAGTTCACGGGGTCACAAAGAGTCAAACATGATTGAGCAACTGAACTGAGCTGAATTGCTTGACCTGTTAGTGTAGTTCTGAAGGATGAAGTGTTTCTAACTTAACACTACTGTTTAGGAGGGTGAAATCTTACTGCTTCAATACTTTGTAAGCTTATATTTATAGAAGTGGGCAAGTTAACCTAGATATAAGCCCAATTTTAGTTATTACCATTAATTAGAAGTCACAGTATAGTAAGGCAATATATCTCATTTTTAAAGATGAAGTGCTGAAAGTCCTAAAAACAATTACTTTGAATGGTAACAACAGCCACTAGGAAGAACTAGTAAGTTAAAAATTTGTTGTAGTATTGGTTATAGAGTTATGTAGACTTTATAAGACTTCACATAGTTACTAATAGGGATGCAGTTACTCAGTGAGCAGGAAAAATAACATTTATATAACTATAGTAGCTTTGCTAGGTAAAGGAACCATTATCAAAAAAATTCAATATGCCTCCTTTATGTATAAACGTATAAGGAGCAGTGTTATTACTTCTCATGAAGTTAGGTACCTTCCACTAATCTTAAACATATGGTACATGGAATAACTAGTGATGATAGTGACATTAACTAAGGGGGAAAAAGCAAGAACCAATTCTCTTTCTCCAACTCATTTAAGGATCTCCCGCTACTATGTTTAAATACCCAGCACACCACACCCAGAAGATTTTTCCCTGTAACATACTCAAATAAACCATTGCAAGGTAGTTCTTTTAACTTGTAGAAAGAGCAACATTTTACAGTTGAGTTTTGTTTAGTAAACCTACATCAATCAAATCCAAGTGCATAAATACGTATAACATAAGAAGAATGATAAGGCACCCTAGAAGTAATACTAACACTCCAAATAGAAGTGAATTTATTTAACCCTAGCAATAATCCTGTGAGAATAGTCCCGTTATTCTCCTACTTCAATAGCAGATGAAGCTGAGATAAAAGCATTTTAAGGAACTTGCCCAAGATCAATTTGCCCTTGCTAAGACAGGCATCAGAGGGATTTGAACTCAGACAGTCTGGTTCCAAAGTCCAAGTACTTAACCATAAGGCTGAACTGTGTCCCCAGGAATGATGTTGGTTACATTAATCAAATGCCTACTGTATAGCAGACACTTGTTATTCCCTTCGTGTATATTAGCATATTAAAATCGTCTATCAGGTCATCTGGACATAGGAAAGAGGGACAGCAAAAGAAATACCATGCCAGCTGTTCTGTTTGTCTTTGGCACAGCACTTTCACTTGAGTGTGGTCTCTGCGTTACTTGAGATGGTGGGATGTTAGCAATAACTCATATTATCTCTTCCTTGCAGGGGTGGAATGGTCCAAACCAGTGAGCAGTATGAATTTGTGCATCATGCTCTGTGCCTGTACGAGAGCAGACTTTCAGCAGAAACTGTCCAGTGATTCTCTGAAGACTTACCAGACCTTTGATCTCCAGGGGTGATTAGCTGATTACCCACTCAAGGCTTCTGGAAGGAGCTTCCCACAGTGGAAGGGAAAAGAAGCCATGAAGCCAAGTCGGGGCATGGATTGTGAAAGATGGCAACATATTCAAGTCCTCCAGCCTCTTGTGTATATGAATACACTTGTAAGCATCTCCTAAATTATTCTGAAGGTCCTCTGCTGATGGAGGTATGGTCGATTTCTCACACTGCTAAGGAGGAATTTGTTTTGTCTGTATTGACTATCTGCCACACAGAATATATGTACGAAATATATGTCATCAGATGATACCTTGAAGAGCTGCTGAAGAAATTATTATTGTGTGTTTAGATGCTTTAATGTTTGCAAAATCTGTCTTGTGAATGGACTGTCAGTTGTTAAACTATTCTTGTTTTAAGTGCTAATTCCTTCTCAGTTACCAGAATCTTGCCGCTAAAGTTGCAAAGTGATTGATGATGGATTTTTAACAAATAAGTCTGTGTTTTTGAAAAAAAAATCAAAAGCAGTAACTATTTTATATGGAAATGTGTCTTGAAATATTACCTATTAAATGTGTATTTATCAGTACCTCCTATCAAACAATTACAGAGCACAATGATTGTCATTGGGTATATATGTATTTACTCTCTACTATTGAGCATAGAGGTGGTTTCTGCTCCAGAATTCTATCTACTGTATTTCTACATTGTGAGTCATTTTACTTTCAAAGGGAAAAACAAATTTGTAGCAACTATGATGTATTAAGAATTTTAAATACTTGTCTCTCTTTTACTAAGAAAGAATTTTTGAATATAATGTTTACCTGAAATCCCTCTCCCAGTAAAAGGCAGATGCCTTTGAAATTGATGTAACCTGTCCCATTTCCAGTGGTTCTTTAAAAGGATGCTGCCATGGATATCCTTAAATCTCTGAAACGATTTACTCCTCAAGAGACAAAGTTAAAAAAAAAAACTACACTCAGCAAACACTAGATGTTCTGCTCACATATGAATTTTTAATGCAGCTATGTTGACTTTGTTTCCTACTGCCAATAAACTACTCTTAATACTAAATGCTGAGTAAGGCATGTGCTTTTTTTTTTCTTATTTGGAGAGAGACCATTATCTTTTGGGGAAAGCCTGAAGTCAACAGTGTGATGGGTGTAATTTTAGTCTGCCTCTCCCCAGTAGAGATGACAGTTTCAAAATGTAGTATTGTCATCACTTGAGTGATAATGATCTAGAAGTGCCATCATTATGTGGTTTTCCTCGATAGACTTCCAGCTATCATTATACACACAGTACATGTTTATGTCTTCATATCCCTTGTCATAGACCCTCATAAATTACAAGGTTGGTGTTTGTTTGGCAGAATCACATCACCTGAAGCGATGTAATGCTGTAGGAACATTGAATTACCTAAGATTACAATTCTTTTCTTCCCTCTTGAGCTTAGTCGTGTGGCAAAGTGATGGTAGAAGAAAACTTACACATTTTATTCTGCTCCTGGGGGCTGGAATTTTTTTGACATTAAAAAAAGAGAGAAGTAATCATAATCCCTTCTTTCTAAGGAAACAGACAAAAGGACAACTGGTATAAAACTTCCCCCAAACAATTCAATAGGAGGAAGTGCTCGTCACTGACTTTTCCCCCCACCATGAAGGCACATTTCCTTCCTAGTCTTTGCTTCTCTTATCTGGGAGAATTTTTTTTTTCCCCCAAGCAAAGCATGAACAGTCGTTAAGTGGAAAATGGAGGCTGAACTTTACATGGCGTTTCTTACCTGCTTCATCTTCGTGAACTCAGGTGAGTGGGTCTGCCTCAAGTTTCCTGAGGCATTTCTTCAATAGCCAGCAAAGGGGTCTCTGTCCTTTGAAAAGTGTGTGAAACAAAGCGGAAATGGAGCCAGGTCTCCATGGCAGTTTAGCCAGAGACGATGAGGAGGGGGAATAAAAGGAGCCTGTGATGTCCACACTGTTGAGATTTCTCCCCAAAAGAAAATAAAGGGCCTCCTCTGGTGTCCTCCAAATGCCTCAGGCAGCTCCTGAAATGGCATCTGAACAGCAGAGACTAAAGCAACCCCAAGGTGGGGAAAACGTATTATTATGCAACTGTCTGTGGCATCTTTCTGCTTTTTCTCTGTCGAGTTGTAGTTTGGTTTCCTTTGTGTTAAATAAAGAAAATATAAGAAATATAATTAAAGGGAGTTGAGGAACTGTGGTGGGTTTTATTTGGAAGTTGTTATTTGGAACGTCTGAATATTTTAATGGAATAGCTGAGAAAATTAAGTAAAAGCACCTTGAAGACGGCTTTTGAGCCTGAATATTTCACTTTTTAATCTGATGTGTAACAATTGGGTATTCAGTTTTCTCTTATTAGCATTTGAGGGAAGACTGTAGATACTGTCACAAAATAGAAAAATTCCTCTCTATAGTATTATAAAAATTTAATTTGTGATAATCAATACTTTAATTAGTTACTATTAGCTAGGGGAATGTGCTTAAAAGAGTGGACATTTCTGTTTTATTTTGGGATAAATATACCTAATTTTCAAAAACTATATTCAATCTCATCCATTTGTATACAAACACTTATTGCAGTGGTAACTGAAGAATTGGAAAATGGAGTGTTTCTTTAGAGTGGAGAATGGAGGTGAGGTGGAAGGAGTGAAATGGTTAAAATGGGAATTGGCTTTTATATAACTTTAGCATTTAAATATTAGGGCTAAAATATCTCACTGTATTCTTTGGATGGTTTAGTTTCTTTTCCAAGCTTCCTTTCATTATTTCAATGGGGGCGTATTTTCTTCCCTAAACCATGTGAAAGGAAAAGAAAAGANAAAAGAATACATTTGAATCAGTTCTAATGAGAAGGATGAAACTGGAGCCTATTATACAGAGTGAAGTAATAACTTTTATATTGATCATGTATTGAAATCATAAATTTTTGTATATGGTGTTGTATAAATATTTATTTAAAGTTATTTGTCTTTTTACTTTTTGAAATGTGGCTCTCAAAAATTAAAATCGGATTTGTGACTCATATTATGTTTCTATTGGGCAGTGTAGATCTAGATCCAGGCTACATTGTTTCTGACAATTATTTTTTGTCATTGGCATATGGGTCTCCATGGTTTGATGCAACCGTTATGTGACAAAAGATTAGCAATAACACAGGATTTTGTGTTTACCCAGGTCAGGAGAGTTCACCTCTTCTGAACCATCTTGTTGAAACCATCCCTCACATCTTATCTTACCACCGTCCCCTTCCCCACTCCCAATCACCACAATATTATTCTAAATTTAATAATTTAGATCTTGGGAAAATATATTATATACCACATCTAACATTATGTTCCAAGCATGGATCTCCACTCTTTCCATATCAATTTATTTAATTTTCACAGCAATTCTATGAAATAGATTTTAATTCTCATTTTATGGGTGAGGAAACTGAGGTACAAAAAAACCTAATAAACTTGCGCAAAGTTCACAGAGCTAATAAAAAGTAAAATGAGGCAGCCTGGAGTTAGAGTCTGAATCTGAGCACATATTTTTTGCTCTCATTTGTTTTCATTGACCACAGCTTCTACACCCATCCTACACCCAAGCTTCTGGATTCTTCATGATTCAGGTTCTCCCAGGTCCTTCACTTCCTTCCAGAAATTTCAAATATTTTACTTTATCATGCAAAGTAGTTTAACATTCATGGCCTTACTATAGAATCCTGGCTTTCCCACACACCCTCATGTTCAATTTTTTTTTTTTTTTCCCCAACCAAATGGCAAAAGGAGAAACTTTTTTAAGGGAAAAAAAAAAGTGTATGCCCTTTGAAGATAGCAGCATCTTTAAATGTTTGTGACTTTAAATGACATTTTGTATCTCACCATTACACTTCTAAGGATTTTTTTGTGACACATATTATCATTATGCAAATTAGAATATTGAGTCACAGAATGTTAATAACATTCCCAAATTCATGCAACCATCAAGGGGTGGTAAAAAGAACCTTGCCAAAGAGAATTCATAACTCACTGTACTAGTCATGCCTGACATCTGTTTACATCAAATGGAGTTCTTCCGGACACTCTGTCCTGGGCCTTACCTCTACCATAGCTCAAACCCTGTTCAGTTTAGACGGTCATAGATCTATCACCACACTGCCACCAGCCTCAGGATGCCTGAACAGCCCTTCCTGACAGCATGACATCGTGGTGCCCAAAAACCTTTAAGAACATCCCTTTCCCAACATCTGTGTCACTGTCATTCTCCAGGTTATATTAGTTCATTTCAGTTCAGTCGCTCAGTCATGTCTGACTCTTTGCGACCCCATGAACTGCAGCACGCCAGGCCTCCCTGTTCATTACCATCTCTCAGAGGTCACTCAGTCTCACGTCCATCGAGTCAGTGATGCCATCCACTCATCTCATCCTCGGTCGTGCCCTTCTCCTCCTGCCCCCAATCCCTCCCAGCATCAGAGTCTTTTCCAATGAGTCAACTCTTCACATGAGGTGGCCAAAGTACTGGAGTTTCAGCTTTCGCATCAGTCCTTCCAAAGAAATCCCAGGGTTGATCTCCTTCAGAATGGACTAGTTGGATCTCTTTGCAGTCCAAGGGACTCTCAAGAGTCTTCTCCAACACCACAGTTCAAAAGCATCAATTCTTCAACGCTCAGCCTTCTTCACAGTCCAACTCTCACATCCATACATGACCACAGGAAAAACCATAGCCTTGACTAGACGGACCTTAGTTGACAAAGTAATGTCTCTGCTTTTGAATATGCTATCTAGGTTGGTCATAACNCAATTCTTCAATGCTCAGCCTTCTTCACAGTCCAACTCTCACATCCATACATGACCACAGGAAAAACCATAGCTTTGACTAGACGGACCTTAGTCGGCAAAGTAGTCTTTTAAATAGGTCTTGATTTTTGAGACTTATATGAGTTTTTTCACCACACTGATCTTCGAACAGTTTTACATCACTCATTCACTTGATAAGTTAAACATCTAAGTAGGTGCCAATTAAATGGGCTCTTCTACAATACAAGAAGAGTCTCTGTTCTTATAAAAACTTCTGATATGAGAATAAGATAGAAAATATAAAATTTAATTATGAAATTCAACTTTATCAGGGAGAATACATCACATAGCACCACCCAAACAGTTCCTTTCCTGTAGTTCACCTAGCTAGGCCTATCCTAAACAACACAGGAACATTGTAAATATTTCAGTTGTATGGTGTATGGTTATACCCAAGCAGTGAGATTCCTCCCCAACTCCCAATCAAACCTTAGAAGAATATTCTTTCATTTGAACTTTTAAAAAGCACATATGAATTCAACAGATATGGATTATTCAAGATAGAAGATAATTCATGGAAAAACTATTTCTTTTAACCTTCACACAAAACATGTCTAATGATATACTTCATTTCAAAAATAAAGTAGATATAATAGACTACTTGCAGTTAACCACTGAACATGCCATATCCAAAATGCCTGATAATGTGTGTTGGGGGAAAAAAATGGACCTCTAGAAGAAGCAGAGTTAAAATATGAACAATTCCAATACAAAAAAGTATCTTATATTTGAATATACATAGGTGCAACATATACTTTTGCCAACAGACTTTTTTCTTCTCTAACTGTACAGAATGATATTGGTTGACCCATAGCATGAACACTCACTGATTTTCTAGAGAGTTCATTGTGAAATGTTAAATTTCATGTAGATGTTTGTAATGAATGAACTCCAAATGCCTTAAGAGTTAATAAATACTATACTTTTAAATAGCACAAATATGCATGTTGTTCATACAGAGGATCTATTGTTTTTATTAGGCTCATCAGTAAAAGCATACTTGTGAAGGTCAAAACCTGGGCTATATATTTCATATTTGTTTCATAGAATAAACATTCATAATGCCATTCAAGTATTTAAGTAATATTTCTCTACTACCTACTAGGTGCCAGAACTTGTGTTAGTAACCGAAGTACCCTACACCAGTGATTCTCAACCCAAGCTTTACATCAGAATACAATGGGAACGTGAAATAGTATTAATATCCTGGCTTCATCCTCTAGGTCAACTAACTCAGGAATTATATTTTTAAATACTTCCAATATGCAGGCAAACCTGAGAATCACTAAGTATTGCTCCTTAGGATAATGAGAAGGCAAATAAGCAAATAGTTATAATAGAGTGAGTAGAAAAAAAAAAATCCCTTCCTCCAATATATATTCTTGCCAGTGTGTCACATTAAATGATAGTGTTTTTTTTAACTCGATACTTCTTAAATTTTTTAAACATTTCTTTGAATGCCCACTGAATTTTGTCATAATTCAACTGTGCTTCCTTCTCACTAAGATGTCTTTTTTCTTCTTCCTCTCCTTTACTCAAGCCCCTCTATAATAGGATGAATCAAATAGGTTTCCAAAGTGGGTCAAAATTCAATTCAAAAGTTCATAAGAAGGTTTTTAAGAGAAGAACCTGTGCTAGGGTCAGGTTCAGAACCTGTGCAATGATTTTTATTAGGAGAGGAATGTAAATTTAACCTACCTTTTCAACGTTTCATATATTTCTGTAAAACCCCTTAAAACAACCAGAACAAATAGAATAGAGTTTGTGAGTGAAAGTCGATCAGTCTTGTCANCAGGTTCAGAACCTGTGCAATGATTTTTATTAGGAGAGGAATGTAAATTTAACCTACCTTTTCAACGTTTCATATATTTCTGTAAAACCCCTTAAAACAACCAGAACAAATAGAATAGAGTTTGTGAGTGAAAGTCGATCAGTCCTGTCACTCTTTGCGACCCCATGGACTATAGAGTCCATGGAATTCTCTAGGCCAGAATACTGGAGTGGGTAGCCTTTCCCTTCTCCAGGGGATCTTCCCAACCCAGGGACTGAAGCCAGCTCTCCCACATTGCAGGCAGCTTCTTTACCAGCTGAGCCACAAGGGAAGCTCAGAATAGAGTTTAATGGGACCTAATTCGTGGGAATCCAATTAAAAAGAATACATAGATTATGTAGAACCAGGATCACCAGGATCATAGTAGATTACCAAGTTTAAAAAAAGATGGATTTAGATTTTTTACCATTCTCTCTGAATTTTAAGTTTACCATTAAAGAATATACTACACAAATTCATTTTGGATCCCCCTACAAAAAAAATAATGTATACGGTAGACAGACTCTTATTTTAAAAAAATCTTTTAAGATCAATTTTTAAAATTAGAGCCTTATAGCTATTATTCTGAGTAGGAAGTAATAAAAAGCATTGCTTCCAAAATGCCAATATATCTGGCTGAAATGACAAAACTTCCTTTTTCCTATATATTCTTTTGTCAGTCAGTTGCCAGATATCCAGCTATCTGGAAACCATCTTACCTTCAGCAATATGTCAATAAAACAAATGATTGACAGATTCAAATATTCCCTCCATATAGCCACATCTTTGGAGTCACTGTACTGAGTATAGCTTTTAGAAATATTTTGTGTATCATTTCTCAGTCTATAAATTCACACAAGGCAATCATCAATAAGGCAATAAGGAAAAACCAAATTTTTTTCTATTCCCAAGCATATAGCAATTGTATATAATGACACATTTGACTTTTTAAGATTATTATTGCTTTGAGAGTAAAAATGCATTCTGAGGTCCAAATTTCTAATTTACAAACTCTTGAAAGATAGCACTCCTAAGGGCTTCCTGCTAGGAAAAATCTTATAAGCTAAAGGGAAAATTATATCAGCCTACACTTTGGGGGAGGGGTACTTGTACATTTCTAGGAAAGTTCACTTAAAATTCAGTTAAACATTTTTTTTTTCTCCATGACTAAGTTGTTTGTATATACAGGAGCTGCAAAAGAAAGAAGTTAGAAAGACTCAGCTATTATGCTATAAACCTCTTTAGAGCAGGAATCATAACTTAGAAATCTTTATCTCCTTTGAAGGTAATCTTGGTTCCCATGGTCAACAAGTGCTGGCTAAATGTGTTTCAACTTCTAAAAGGTGTTAAATATCAGAATTACAGTAATTCCCAGGTGGCTCTTCTGTGGTAGAAAATCCAGGAGACAAGGGTTTGATCCCTGTGTTGGGAAGATCTCCTGGAGGAGGAAATGGCAACCCACTCCAGTACTCTTGCCTGGAAAGTCCCATGGATGGGGTTGCAAAGAGTTGGACACAACTGAGCGACTGAGCATGCACATCAGAATAATAGGAACAATTAAGGAAAGCTAAGGACTATTTTTATACCACTATTGAAGTCCTGATTATTGGTTTTCTCTTCTTCCCATATCAAGCAGAATTTTTAAACCCACCAAGCCATTAACAGTTATAGTGTTATCTATTCCAACAGGAAAAGTCTTAGCCCCACAAATAGACAACACAGGTTATGGGGACCAAATTATTGTTTTATGGACCTACACGATATGGAAAATAAGTCATTCATTGGGCCCCCTCTTTTACATGAGAAACAGAGAAATCTTCTCAAAGGATATTACATATTTGCAAGCATATCTAAGCAAATAATCCTTAAGACCGGAAAATAAAAACATTCTAAACTTGAAAAGGGGTTCCACAACACCAGCACCATTCTATTGATGGTAGACCATGCTAAAATAGTTCTAGGACTTCCAAATGAAGAGTACAAAATTCCATCTATGGTTTGGATACCTATTCCAAGGAATACCAAGTCTCCTTACAAGTATAAACACCCAGGATGACTGTCTAAAATTGTTATTTTCACTAAGATGTTTCATATTGTATGAAGAATAACATTGTATATGTCAGCCAACCAATCAACATTTATTCCACCACATCTGCTACAGATTCATTCATTCATTCATTCATATTTCATTTTTGTCTGAGGACTAGCAAATTTTTCCAGACATATTTTCAAGTGTCCATGATATGGCTGAGTTAGTAAAATCACTACGTGATCTCACTGCTGAAGTAAATCATATTGTTGGCTGGCTTGATATACCTGCTGGTTAAAGTAATTGTTTCATTGTAGTCATATGGGTGAGGAGATAAAATGCATAAGTATTGTACTAGGTAAGCAATGATATATGCTCTTGGGACACTGGGTTTTAGCAGCTATTTCCTCTAGTGATTGGTAGTAGTGCTTGTAAATACAGAGAGCTTGATGGGAAATGAACAAAGCAAAACAGAAAGTGTTTTTGTACACACAGACTCTGACCAAATTGGCTGTCACAGACATTTTAGAGTTTCCTCCTTGCATCATTGTAACAAGATGGACTTTGCAGTTAACCATTTATTTACATGATCATTGAAAATCATCTGGTCATTGAGTATTAATATATGCTTTCTATGATCATTGAAAAACATCTAACATAGCATCCGGAGTTGCTCAACAATTTTCAGCCTGTGACACTTTATTAAACTTATCAGGGAACACCCAAGGCTGCATATGACTTTCATGGGCCCTGTGCTCTTACATCTTTGTGGGTTCCTTCCTCCACTGGGAAAAAAAAATAATTAAATAAATTAATAGATTATCATGGGTCCTAGCATTCTCATTTATTCACAATGTGTGAAAAAAAAATTTAACATTTTCTTTGACCTTGAACATTCTTTGTTAAAAATTATTTTCAAAGAAATTAAATCATGTCATGGACCCTAAAAATCATGAGCCCTAGGCAGTGTTTGTGTTGTGCCTAACAGATGAGCTAGCCTTGGGCACACCAAGTTATTCACCCACTTTCCACCTGCATTTGCCCTAACCCTGTTTAAGCTCTGGCTGAGCACGTCTCCCCCAAAGCCTCGTAGCCATGAACTGATAAACCATTCTTATCCCTCCATCCTTCTACAGCACCATTTCATCCTTTTCCAATGTTTGCGTGTGCATTTTCCCAAAAGAAAACATGGGACATTAGGATAAACCAAGCTTATCATCATATAACAAACCATAGTACAGTAGTTGAGTAGTAATTGGCTATTGAAAAGCATTTCTTTGATTGGCTAAACTTTCATTTTTTAATCTAAATTTTTACTATGCTATGCTTTGATGTTTTACTATCCTATGTCTTGCTATCAATTTCCATTTATTAATTTTACTTTTTCCTAATCTTTCATTTTTTTTAAGTTTCTTTAAAAAAAATTAACCCCTTATTATGCCTTCTTGATTGTTGTGCCTCCTATTGTTTGTAAATTCTCCATCTTTGGTACTCTTTTCTAAATTTTTTACTTTCTAACTCACTTTTTCAAATTTTAGGCGTGTGTATTTTTTAATGTATTCTTTATTTCATTGACTACATTTTCTGAAATTCTATTCATTTTAACATTTCTAATAATTATTCAGAATATTATAATACCCAGACCTTTCACCTTATTCTAGTCATATCTTATTTAATATATCTTGTATATTAATTTAAATATTTATGTATAAATATATATACAAATCATTTTTCTAAGGTATCCTCTGTTTCATTTATCTCTTTTCCAGATTGCTTTCCCACTTTTAAAGGGCATATTACATTTGGCATCTTCCTACAGAATAGAAAGTATCAATATAGTTTAAATTTTATATCTTCAAAATGAGTTTTATTCACGTTCTTGCTTTCAATATGCTTGAACATTTTTTTAATCATTTAAAAGAGGGAAACTAACAAATTGTGTATTGTCTCCACTATTATTATACAAAAATTCCATTTCTATTATTGATTATTTCTGAGGCAATCGTAGATGAATTAATAAATTAAAATGCATATTGCTTTTTAAAAAATTTATTTGAAATATGGTCTTGATATGACATAGTCATTGCAAATCATCTTATAGGTGAGTTCTAAGTGCTAAGCTTTATTTTTTCTACATTAAGTACTAAACTTCTTAGATTGGACCTAGGATGGTCCGTCTTATTTTGAATTGTGTTCTAAGAGGAATTGTGTATAATGTGGAAACAATGTAATAGCAATGGTACAATAAAGCTTTTTAAAAATAGCTTCAACATATTGTTCCATTGTGTAGGAACTTTTCCTTGCATTTGTCAAAACACATCTTGTTCTTTCACAAACTGTAAAATGTATATACCTTTTAAAAGAACATCAGAAGAATTATAGAACCCAAAACACACAGAGCTCTACTATATTTAGTATAATTTCATAACACCCATTTCAACAAAGAGTTCAGGCAATGGAAAGGTGAAATTATTTTAATCACCTTATTTATTTCTATGATGGATTTTTCTTTCTTTTCATCTACTTCATAATTCTTCAATTCCCACATAAGACATGATTAGAATTCAATTTTGGCTCATATTGTGCATATAGATAAAATTATATATTCAGATGCATATTACAGCTGAGAAATGTATTAGAAATGCAGGTGCTAGATCCCACACCAGATATACTAGATCATAATTTGGGGGTAGGGAGTGGGGTAGTAAGGCTTCAATATTCCAACAAGCTCCAAAGGAGATTGTGGTGCCTAACAAAGCTTGTTTTGAANGAGCGACCGAGGCACACAGCATGGCCCTCGGCACAGGGTGACCCTGGCACACATCATGGACCTCAGGAGATGGCGACCTCAGCACACAGCCTGGACACCAGTGCAGGGTGACTGTGAAACACAGCCCGGACCTCGGAGCAAACTACCACAGCACACAGCCTGAACCTCAGTGCAGGTTGCCCACGGCACACAGCCTGAACCTCAGGGTAGGCTGACCATGGCACACAGCCTGGAAATCTGTGCAGGGCGACCATGGCACAGAGTCCAGAACTCGTCACTAGCCAAGCAGGGAACACAGCACGGACCTCAGGAAAGGGCAACCACAGCACACAGGCGGGACGTTGGGGCAGGGTGACCACGGAATACAGCCTGAATCTCAGTGAAGGTCGACCGCAGAACACAGCCAGCAACTCATCACCAGTGGACCGTGGAACACAGCCCGAACCTCAGCGCAAGGTGACTGCAGAACACAGCCCAGAAATCTGTACAGGGAGCCCGTGGCACAGAGCCCGTAACTCGTCACTAGCCAACCACGGAACACAGCCCAGACCTCAGAGCCAGGCGACCACGGCAAAAAGGCCAGACCTCGTCGCAGAGCGACCACGGCACACAACCCGGACCTTAGTGAAGNGAAATCTGTACAGGGAGCCCGTGGCACAGAGCCCGTAACTCGTCACTAGCCAACCACGGAACACAGCCCAGACCTCAGAGCCAGGCGACCACGGCAAAAAGGCCAGACCTCGTCGCAGAGCGACCACGGCACACAACCCGGACCTTAGTGAAGGGCGACCATGGCACACTGCCCGAAACACAGTGAAGGGCGACCGCGGCACACATTAAGTAACTCGTTTTTAGTCGACTGAGGAACACAGCCCGGATTTCAGCACAGGGCGTCCGCGGAACACAGGCCGGACCAAGGCACAGGGCGACCGTGCCACACATCAAGGACATCGAGCAGGGCGACCGTTGAAAACAGCCTGAACCTCAGTGAACGCTGACAGCGGCACACAGCCCGAAACTCAGTGAAGGGAGACTGCAGCACACATCCCGGACTTCGATGCAGGGCAACCCTGGGACACAGCACAGACCTCGACCGAAGGCGACCTCGACACACAGCCCAAACTTGGTGAAGGACGACCACGGCACACAGCCCGAACCTCAGTGAAGGGCGACCGCGGCACACAGCATGGAACTCGTTACTAGCCGACTGCAAATCACAGCCCAGACTTCGGCGCAGGGCGACCGCGGCACACAGGCTGGACTTCGATGCAGAGCGACTTCGGCACACCTGCCGAATCTCAGTGAAGGGCAACCGCGGCACACATCCCGGAACTTAAGGGAAGGCACCCCTGGAGCACAGCATGGATGTTGGCAGATGTTCATTGCGGCACACATCCAGGATCTCATTGCAGTGTGACTGCGGCACACAGGTCGGATCTGGGCTCAGGGCGACCCCGGCACACAGCCCGGACCTCGGCGCAGGGCAACCGTGGCACACAGCCCGGACCTCGGCACAGAGGGAATGCGGCACAGAGCCCAGAACTCGTTGCAAGCCCAGGGCGGAATGCAGCTTGGACCTCGGCATAGGGTGAAAGCAGCACACAGCCCGAACCACAGTGAAGAGCAACCGAGGCACACAGCCCGGACCTCGGCCTAGGGCCACTGTGGCACAGCCCGAACATCAATGAAGGGCCACTGTAGCACACAGCCCCCAAATCTATGCAGGGTGACCGTGGCAGAGAGCTTGGAACTCGTCGCTAGCCAACTGCGGAACACAACCTGGACCTCGGCACCTGGCGACTGTGGCACACAGGCTGGATCTAGGCACTGGGCGACCGCGGCACACAGGCCGGACCTCTGTGCGGGGCGACCGCGGCACATAGCCCAGACCTCGGGGCAGGGCGACCGCGGCACACAGCCCAAATGTTAGTGAAGGGCGACTGTGGCACACAGGCTGGAACTCGTCGCCAGCCGACCACCGAACACAGCCCGGACATTGGTGCAGGGCAACCTCGTCACACAACTTGGACATCATCGCAGGGTTACCGCGACACCCAGCCTGAAAATCAGTGAAGGGCGACCACAGCACACAGCGCAGTAATCTGTGCAGGACGACAGTGGCACAGAGCCTGGAACTCGTTGCTAGTCGACTGAGAAACACAACCAGGACCTCAGCACAGGGCGACCACGGAAAACATGCCGGACCTCTTTGCAGGGCAAACACAGCACACAGCCCGGACCTCAGCGAAGGGCGACCAAGGCACACAGCCCGAAACTCAGTGAAGGGCGACCGTGTCACACAGCACGGAAATCGTCACTAGCCAACCGCAGAACACAGCACGGAACACGGAGCAGTGTTACTGTGGCACTTAGGCCGGACCTCGGCACAGGGTGACTGTGGCACAGAGGCCCGACTTCGGCGCAGGGCGACCGTGGCACACAGGACGGACCTCGGCACAGGGCCACCGTGGCCCACAGGCAGGAACTTGGCACACGGCAACCGAGGCAGTCAGCCTGAAACTCAGGGAAGGGCGACTGCATCACACAGCCCGGAAATTGTCGCTAGCCGACCGCAGAACACAGCCCAGACCACGGAGCAGGGTGACCATGGCACTCATACTGGACCTCAGCATAGGGTGACAGCGGACTTAGGCCGGACTTCAGTGCAGTGTTACCATGGCACAGAGGCCGGACCTCGGAGCAGGGTGACCGCAGCATACAGCCTGGACCTCAGCACAGGTGACTGTGGCACACAGCCCGGACTTCTTGAGAAGGATACCGTGGCACACAGCCTGGACTTTGGCAAAGAGGAATCACAGCACAGAGACGGGAACAGGTGGCAAGCCGAGGGTGGAACACATGCCAGACCTCAGCACAGCACGTCCATGGCACACAGCCCGGACCTGGGGAGATGGTGACCTCGGCACACATCCTGTACTTCAGAACAGGGCGACCGTGGCACACAGCCCAGACCTCTGCAGAAGGCTACCTCAGCACACAGCCCGGACCACGGAACAGGGCGACCGTGGCACACAACCCGGACCTTGGCACAGAGGGAACGTGGCACAAAGCCCGGAACACGTTGCAAGCCGAGGGTGGAACACAGCCTGGACTTGGTGCAGGGCGACAGCGGCACACAACCCAAACTTCATGAAGGGCGACTGTGGCACAGAGCCCAGAATTCGTTGACAGCTGACTGAGGAACACAGCCCAGACATTAGCGAAGGCCTACTGCGCCGCACAGCCCTAACCTCAGTGAAGGGCGACCGCAGCACACAGCCCAGAAATCTGTGCAGGGCGACAGCGGCACAGAGCCTGGAACTCGTCGCTAGTCGACTGCGGAACACAATCATGACTTTGGCGCAGGATGACCACGGAAAACAGGCTGGACCTCGTCACAGGNGAGTAGAATTTTTTCCACAAGATATCCATCCCAAAGCTACTTGCAATGGTGATAAACTATGTTATTTGCAAAAGAAATTTCAAGAGTGCTTTGATCATTTACCTAACTTGAGGAAAGTCTTGTTTCATCCATTGAATTAATTCTATAAACTGGCTAAAAAAAATAGTTATCAAGAAGAGAACTTACCAACTGCTGCTTAGTGAAGAAGAATAAACATAGGTTGACATGCGAAGACACATAATTACATGCTAGGTATATGGAAGCTTGTCTCTGCCCTCACCTCACCATTAAATCTTTTTTTTTTCCTGAGGATATGAGAGCTAAAATTGTCTTAGGTAGTAATCAACTCAGGGGATTGACATTGGCCAAAGCTCAAAATAGCCAAAATACTAATCTCCACATATAGAATTTTTTGCATCCCAACAATAGTATCTGTGTAAAAGGACATTCTAGCACTTAAATCAATTAATAGTGCAGAATTAAGACTGCTTCTTGGAGTCTTAAAGGCATATTACTAATAGTACAGTTGGATCTGTCCTATAGAAGACATCCCAGGAATGAGTACATCTCTAGATATGTCAGGCACAATGGAAGTGATAGTTAGTGGCACAGAATTCAGAAAGATAAAAGCAAACAGAAACTATGGAGAATGCCCAAACATTTATCAAAGCTTTAGTAGATGTACAGGTAGAGTTGCTGGATAAAATATACCATATCCAGTTATGTTTGAATTTCAGATAAATGACAATTTTTAGTATAAGCATATTCCTAGCATACAATATAATATAATCTTTGTAATGTTGTATATTGGGGATATATTAAATATACTGAGTCTGGTTATTTATGTGAAATAGTAATTTAACAGGGAATCACATATTTTTATTTGCTACATCTAGCCACTGCATATACAGGATACCCTGAACAATCCTCCACACCTCAAGCAAAAGATGCTTAATGGTCATGGTTATTTTATTAACATTTAAGAGAACAGCTGATATTTACATCGTGCTAAATTATAAAAAGACCTTTTCCATCTTGAGCCTCTTTTTGTGCTTATCCGTGATAGCACAGTTTCCATAATTCTCCCTGCACCTTGTAAATTGGAGAGATGGATAAAAGACAGGTGACACAGACGGGGCAAGCGAGTATGGTCACACTCAAACTATCTTTTATTTTTCCTGTAACTGAAACTTATCTACATGCCCATTGTCAAAGCGGTCTTTTTCTAAGAAAAACTGTTTTTATATGATGACTGTATAGACCATGAGGGTAATTTTAGCACCTGTCCTTTCTTTACCTCAGCTGGCCCAGGAACTGAAGTCTCAGTAAGGAGCATTAGAAACACAGCTCCTCCCCAGACCCCCACTACTTTTAATGCACTTCCATATAGCCCGGGACACCTTATTAGAAATACTACCGAGGCCTTCACCAGAAGCACCCCGGAAAACTACAGCCAGAACAGCAGCCAGAGGCAGCCCCTCAGTCTATGGATGGCTGGAATGACATCTTGGGCTCCCTGGACTACTCCACCCTTCTCCAGCACCACGGAAGGGGTAAGTGAGGAGAAAGGAGTGTGTGGAGTGTGTCTTGGGAAGGCCTCAGAAAGCCCATTGCTTGAAAAGGCTGGCTTTGTGGAAATAATGCTACTCAAGTGGGTGATGAGGCATACTGTGTCTTTGTTGTTAATTGTACATGAAAGAATTTTGCATAATGAGAAAATCTTGGAGGTAGAATTTAAATGGCTACACCTTTATAAGCTGAAGATAATTATAACTCCTGTAGACTGGCCACATTTCTGAACTGAAGTCAGGGTTCATAGTCTTACAAGAATTAAAATCAGGAAGTAAAAATTACAGTCAGTAACTTGCAGGTCCCCCTGCATATAGGTCACAATCGTTTATGCTTATATGGGAGGGGAGAGAGTCACAAAGCAATGGAAGATTCAGGAATCATTATAACAGATTGGTGAAGATGGACAAGGATAAGCTGAGTCATATAGCAATTCTATATCGGCATCCACAATAGGACAGGTAAATGGCTGAGAAGCAGCCGGGACACGGCTGTAGAATCTGTTCACATAGCGTTTTCATTTCAGGTGTTCACCTCTTTCGTTTTGCTTTCCACTCAGGGTTTTAGGCCATCATTTTAGACCATAGCTGTAATTAAAGCACATTTTAAAAGCTAAGGTTTCATTTGGCAGTATTTAGCTGTTTCATAATAAGCAACCTGAGGGCTTCCCAGGGAGTGCAACAGTAAAGAATCCACCTGCCAATGCAAGAGATGCAGAGACTGCGGGATCAATCCCTGGGTCAGGAGGATTCTCTGCAGGAGAAAATGGCAACCCATTCCAGTACTCTTGCCTGGAAAATTCCATAGACAGAGGAGGCTGGCTGCCAATAGTCTGTGGCGTCACAAAGAGTCAGACATGACTGAGCACATTCACATACACAAAAGCAACCCAAGTAATTTAAAGACAGCAAAAGCTCAACCCTATGCATGTGACTTAACCATTTTAGTGCTCTGTTTTCTTTTGCATTGTGCAGAAATTAAAATTGCACATGACTCCTGGCTAGTGAACCCATACCTCATTATTGATCGCAAAACAAATAGAACCAGTGCTATAAATCTGCCCTCCAACCTATTTCTTGCATTGTCTCTGAAGAGTTCAGAAGCCCTCATGACTTTTCTGGACACTCTTTAATCAATTTAAAGCTCAATATACATTGTCAGCCTATTAGCAAAAATACCATTTCAAGAAATAACCCAAACTCTAAATTCAATTGAAATGTTAGCTTCTCCCTTCCATCACCCCACCAAGCTTGGTCTTGAAAGGGAGTATATTCAAATCCTCTCACATCTCACCAGCTATATACCCACTTCTCCAAGCTTGATCTTCATGGTTTCAGATATATCTGGGCTTGGAAAGTGGGAAGGAGAGACAGGGAAAAGGAGCAGGAGAGCTGTTACTTAAGGATGTCATCATGAACTGCTGCTGCTGCTGCTGTCACCTCAGTCGTGTCCAACTCTGTGCGACCCCATAGACGGCAGCCCACCAGGCTCTGGCGTCCCTGGGATTCTCCCTAAATCTCCAAGCCCTGAGCCCTTTGAACGACTGATGTCCGTGACAGTTTCACCACTTACTTGTGAAATTGAACACTTCCTGGTGGAGCACCTTCTCATTCTGGCTGAATGTGCCTTGATTAAAACTGCATTCTAACACTAGTTTATAAGAGGACTCTTATAGCTGAGCTTAAATATTTATATTTACTTTTTTCTGTACTGATGTGTGTGTTTTGTGTATATGTTGCTGTTGTTCAGTCCCTAAGTCATGTCTGACTCTTTTGAGACCCCATGGACTGTGGTACTCCAGGCTTCTCTGTCCTTTTCTATTTCTAGAGTTTATTCAAACTCGTGTCCACTGAGTCAGTGATGCTATCTAATCATCTCTTCACCTGCCACCCACTTCTTCTTTTGCCTTCAATCTTTCCTAGCATCAAGGTTTTTTTCCAGTGAGTCAGCTCTTCACATCAGGTAGCCAAAGTATTGGAGCTTCAGTTTCATCATCAGTCATTCCAATGAAGAGTCAGGGTTGATTTCCTTTAGGATTGACTGGTTTGATCTCTTTGCAGTTCAAGGGACTCTCTAGAATCTTCTTCAGCACCACAATGTGAAAACATCAATTCTTCAGTGGTTACCTTTCTTTATGGTCCAACTCTCACATCCATACATGACTACTGGAAAAACCATAGCTTTGACTGTATGAATCTTTGTCAGTAAAGTGATGTCTTTGCTTTTTAATACACTGTCTAGGTTTGTCATAGCTTTCATTCCAAGGTACAGTGTCTTTCAATTTCATGGCTGCAGTCACTGTCCACAGTGATTTTGGAGCCCAAGAAAATAAGATTTGTCACTGCTTCCACCTTTTTCCCTTTCTATATGTCATGAAGTGATGGGACCAGATGCCAAGATCTTAGTTTTTTTAATGTTGAGTTTTAAGCCAGCTTTTTCACTCTCCTCTTTCATCTTCATTAAGAGGCTCTGTGTGTGTGTGTGTGTGTGTATTGATATCAGCATATATGTNAGAGAGAGAGAGAGAGAGAGAGAGAGAGAAAGATCAGTACAAAAAAAAACCTGCATCAAATAAAAAACATGCCAAATAAAAACTATAATCAATAGAAACATATCTGCCTGAACACTATAAGGCTTTATTTTAGCAAAAAAGAATATTGCCTCATTTTTGCCCAAGTTTTACCATTGTGAAACAAATGCATAGGAAGCTCCTAGATATGGCTGAGCTCTACCGGGATGAATCAAGGACAGCCAGCTCTAGAGCTCCAGGAGCAACCCAGTCCTGTGTTACCGAGCTCATGTGATCCAGCCCAGAGCTGGGTTTGCAGCCTTGGATTGTGATAAATACACTGTTGGGTTTTTTTGTCTCTTGAGTTTTAATTTTGCCTAAGGGAAATTCATGCTAAGGTTTACATGAGCTCCCAGATGAAGCACCAAGTGTTGGAGGTTTATGTGTATCTACTGTTCAATATGTTTCTATTATGATATATATATATATATATATATAGAGAGAGAGAGAGAGAGAGAGAGAGAGAGAGAATTTTATTCAGGGACTAATTATATACACATAACATTTTTTCCTTCGTAATTTCTCCTGTTTCATCTCTTAATAACTCTTCAACTCCCCACCCTCACTCACCAAAAAAAAAAAAAAAAAAGACTGTCTAGTGACTTTGGAAAATGTTCATACATTCAACAAAAAATAATATTTCTTGAAAACTTAACTAATATCAAAACACAGTGGTTAAGAACTCAGGCTTTGAAGTCAAAGGCCTGAATTCCTCCTACTAGCTAGTGACCAGCTTCAGTTTCCTCATCTATTAAAATGAACCTCTATCTCTTAGAGCTGTTGTGAGGACTGGAAGAGACAAGGCCTGTAAAATGCTTAACACAGTGCCTGATCCTTCGTAAGAACTTAAGAAGTAGTAGCTGTGCTTGCTGTATTTACTGGGACTCAAAGGTGAATGACAGGTTGTTGCCCTGAAGAAACTCACCAACTGTTGAGGTGCTGAGGGGGAATGGAGATTACTTGGGCTTGGGTGGAATACAAAAGAGAGGTTCCTGACCTTGTGGGGGTTTTAAGTAATGTCTTCTGGTGAACAGAATATCTGATTTGAGCTTCACAGAGTACAGGAATTAACCGAATAACAGGTGGGGAGGAGGGAGGGAGGGATGGACATGGAAGAGCTGAGATGGGACAGGACGGAAAGTTGGACATGATTCCAACTTTCATCCAAGATTAGTATTTTAAAGAAACTTGGGAATTATTCTCACTTCAATCCAGTAACGGATTCCATGCTAATTCATTGAGCACCTACTATCTGCCAGACTTTGTGGGGAGTATGAAACCACAGATGGTGTTACAGAGGCACATAGAGAGCATGATGTAGTCAAAATCTTTGAGCACAGAATCAGTACTCTGTTGCTGTTCAGTCACTAAGTGACTCTGCGACCCCATGGACTGTAGCACACCAGGCTTCCCTGCCCTTCACTATCTGCAGGAGCTTGCTCAGACTCATGTGCATCCTGACTTGGTGATGTTAACTAACCATCTCATCTTCTGCTGCCCCCTAATGAATAAATGACTTAGACAGTATAAGAAAGTGAGAGTGAAGTTGCTCAGTTGTGTCCGACCATTAGCGACCCCATGGACAGCAGCCCACCAGGTTCCTCCGTCCATGGGATTTTCCAGGCAAGAGTACTGGAGACAGTATAAGAGCTCTGTAATAATTTTCACATATGTGGAAGTTGGATATCCACTGATGAACATCTCACATTTTTAATGCAGTCTTCATCCAGAAACAGACACTAGTTCCTAGTTGTTATTTTAATTAGTGACATGCTTAGATCATCTGTCATTCCTTTTGTTCCCATACATATGTAGCCACTAGGTAGCAGTTAGCACACTTGACCTGAAAGAGATTTAGCAAGGAAAGAACAAGAACTGAAATAGTAAGATTTTTTGCTTGGAAAGGCAATGACATCACTACTAACTTCCATTTATGAAGTGACCATATGTTCTAGATCTACAAGCAAAGGATGAGTTGGGATTAGAACACAAGACTGGGAATGGAGAGTAGGGTGTCACAGAAAACTTAAAATGAGAAAGTGGGATGTTTTTGTGTTTTTTCTTCCACCAAGAGTTCCTTTGAGTAATGAGGAAGGAAACATGAAGAGATGCTACACTATCTACAAAGAAGAAAGTCCAGGGGATAACAAGTAATAGCTAAAATTTGTGTGCCAGCAACTATGCTAAGCACTTTCATATATTCTGGGAGGTGGGTACTTGTATCTATTTTCCATCACTGTGTAACAAACAACCCCCAAACTTAGTAGTTTAAAACAATGAGAGCTTATTATTTCTCGTGGATTTGCTAGTTGGATGGTGGGGGTGGAGGCATCCCTTGCTGGTTTCACCCAGGCTCACTTTTGCAGTTGCTTTCAGCATGGGGGCTGAGATGAGTTGGAAGCTTTACAGTAGCCTCTTCCATGGCTAGCATTTGAACTAGCTGCATGCTTGGTTCTCTACCTGGCCTCTCAGCCTCCATTAGATGATACCAGCTTCTTTACTGGATGGTTTTGGAAAGCTTTGCAAGAGAGGAAAGGTGGAAGCTACAAGCCTACTGAGGCCTAGGCTCTGTGACCACACATTACTTCTGCCACATTCAATCAGTCAATGGAATCCTGAGCCAGGCCAGACTGAGGAGGTGGATAGGTAGAAATCACTTCTTAATGGGAAAGAGATGCAAAGTCTCCTTAAAAAGGGGCATACATGTTGGGTGAGATGAATCTGTGGTCATTAAACAATCTACCATAGTATTTATTGGGCTTCCCTGGTGGCTCAGATGGTAAAGAATTTGCCTGTAATGCGGGAGACCCGAGTTCAATCCCCAGGTTGGGAATATCCCCTGGAGAAGGCAATGGCAACCCATTTCATATTCTTTCCTGGAGAATTCTATGGACAGAGGAGCCTGGTGGGCTATAGCCTATGGAATTGCAGAGAGTTGGACATGACTGAGTGACTTCACTTTGACTTTTCACTCTCATGCATTGGAGAAGGAAATGGCAACCCACTCTAGTGTTGTTGCCTGGAGAGTCCCAGGGATGGGGAGGCTGGTGGGCTGCCACCTATGGGGTCGCACAGAGTTGGACACGACTGAAGTGACTTAGTAGCAGCAGCTTAAAGAGGCAAGGACTCACCCAAGATCACATGGTTAAACAGTAGCAGAGCAAAGAGGAGAGTAGACACACACACACACACACACACACACACACACACAAACACACACTCCTGCTCATCTAGTCACCTTATTCTCTTGCATAGAGCTCCTATTTATGAAGATAAAGGCCAAGAAAGAAATGATTTGGAACCCAATATCACTCACTGATGCTCCTGCAAAGCTGTCCTAAATTAGCTCTTTTCAGAGCAGATTTTTCCCTACCTTTGTCCTTTTCCTTCTCTTTCCTCACATCCTCTTATGTCAGTTTGGAGGATTGTAAACCTGAGCCAGGACTTGGCTTCAAGGCTCTCTTTTTCTCATCCTGGACATGAGTTAAGGGAATCAATCTGTATTACGTGCCTACAGTATTGCCTGGAAAATAGTGTTCAATTAATATTAGCTATTGCTATTATTGTTACCATTACAGTATCATATGATTGTGTGTCTGTGTGTTTGTGTGTGTCTTTACAATGACAAAGTTGATGGAATAAGAAGCTTGCCTATGGTATGAGTCAAGAAATATCTAGCTCAGTTCCATTCAGTTCAGTTCAGTCACTCAGTCGTGTCCAACTCTTTGAGACTCCATGAATCGCAGCATGCCAAGCCTCCCTGTCCATCTCCAACTTCCAGAGTTCGCTCAAACTCACATCCATCAAGTCTGTGATGCCATCCAGCCATCTCATCCTCTGTTGTCCCCTTCTCCTCCTGCCCCTAATCCCTCCCAGNTGACAATATATAGCCTTGACGTACTCCTTTTCCTATTTGGAACCAGTCTGTTGTTCCATGTCCAGTCTAGCTCAGTGGTACTCAAAGTATGGAGCCCAGATCCAGAACTTGTTAGGCATGTAGCGACTATGGCCCTACCATAGACCAACTGAATCAGAATTTCTGAGTGTACGGCCCAGCAATCTTTGTTTTAACAAACACTTCAAGTCACATGGATGTATTTTAAATTTCAGAACAACTGATTTAGATAAATTTCATCCTTCATCCACAATACCTCTCTCATGGACTCACTAAATGCCTTAGTTTCCCACATTGGTGGCACTTTTGTGCATGTGTTATGATGGGGTGAGAGGAAAGTGAAAGTGAAGTGGTAGTCAATCAGTCGTGTCCAACCCTTTGAGACCCTATGGACTGTAGTCCACCAGGCTCCTCTATCTGTAGGATTCTCTGGGCAACAATACTGGAGTGGATAGCCATTCCCTTTTCCAGGGGATCTTCCCAACCCAGGGATCAAACCCAACCCAGGGATTGAAACCGACCCAGGGATTGAACCTGGGTCTCCTGAATTGCAGGCAGATTCTTAACCATCTGAGCCACCTGGGAAGTCAGTGGGTGGGAGAGGATGGTGCCATAAAAGCTAAATAATCAAGTAGCAGAATTAATGCATCTAGTTTCAGTCTTCTGCTGTAAGTTAGCAAAGTGTACAGTCTTGAAGGAAAGGGGCCCAGGGTGGGTAAGTGGAACCTGAGAAGACACTGAACTGCTGCTGGACTCCAAGTTTTTTGTGTTCATTAGAAAAAAAGGCATTTCCAGGTACATGGTTCTAGCAGGCATGCACGAGGCTCCATATTGGAACATTGGCTGGATTTCAGCCCCTGCACATACCTTCATCCAGGCACCTTGTGTGCCACATCCACAGAGATATACTCTGTCCTTGTACACAAGCCCGGGTATAGATCAGGCCAGAGGTGGGTGCCAGAGGTTCAACCTTCATGTATTAGCCATTTCCTATGGGCAAGGAGAGACAGGCAGGAGTGGAGGTAGCAGGAAGTCAATCTTTTGGGGCCCTGAGTATGAAGTGCAGGCGGAAATTACATGTGCAGAAATGGCCTCCAAAGGAAGAGAAGACAGGCCATGGAATTGTGTTTCTCTTCCAACTCTGAACAGAGTTCATTTATCATTTGAGTCGTGGGTTCCCAAGAAAGGACTGATCTCAATCGTCTCTCCGCCATGTGACCTTGGGGGAGATGGTTTGATAAAGTGGTAGAGAGCCAGGGCTTTCATGTCAGAGAAACCTGGTTTAAATCCAAGTGGTACCAACTAGTAGTTACTCAAGTCATACTTGCTTCCTCTTTAAAATAAGGATAATTAAGGTACTCTATCTGCCACATAAAACAGCTATGAAGTTTACAATCGGATTAAGAAAAAGGCTTAGTGCATTGTCTATACACAGTAAGTATTCAGTAATGTTGACTAATTTAGAAATTAACACTAGCTTCTTGTTTTTGTCTCATTTTTGCTACCCTGCCTATGTCACAGCGTTGTTGTAAGAACCAGATGAGCTAGCATTATCGTGTGACAATGCTTTCAAAGGAATGAGGTATTGAACATGCATTAAAAATATTACCGGCTGGCTCTACTAAACACCCATCAGTTTTGTTTGGAGACACACCCCCTTCTCCCCCAACCGCCATCCTGCCCTGGCCAGGCCTGCGAGAGGGACCACGTTTCCTCAGTTCATGAATAGCCATTGTGGTACTGGTGCAGGTTAATGGCTCTGTCCTTCCTTTCATTGGCCCTCGGAGACATCACCGCCCAACATGAGCCTCCAAACAATTGAGGAGACAAATGCACAAAAAAACACAAACAAACAACCCCCCCAGCAAGCCTGGGGTCAGCTCCTTTATCACGTTACATAAACACAGGGGCATCTCCCCACCGCCCCACTGCTCTGTGGCCACAACTAAAAATGGGATAACTTTCCCCTTTTCTGAGACAAAAACCTAGAAGCAGAAGCACAAACATACAGTAAAACAAACATTCCAAACCATCCCCTAATGATTCCTTGTGATCAAGAGAAGATTCTTAGATTGTCTAGAGTGAATAGGATAAAAGATAAACAGATGCTAAGACTGGTCATAGCACAGGGAGCTCATGCAAGGGGGTACAATATTGCGGGAGGGATGTGTCCTTGACAACCTTAATTTATAATTGGCATCATTTAAGTCTAATTCTGACAAACGGCTGTAGTTCTCTCAGATTCCCCGCTAACGTGGACTATTATGTGCCAGTAGCATAATATGGCTTATGATTCACTCGACCCTCTCTGGCTTTAAAATCTCTAGGATTTTTCTTTTCTTTCATTTTCTTTTAATTATAGGGGATTTGCCTGACTCTCCATTTGGTGCACCAAAAGGCTGTGTTCATATGTTGTCACAAAATGAGTCACATGCACACAAAATGCAACCCATAAAACAGAGCATGTGCATTGACATGGGCTTTTTAACCTCCCAATATTTGTCTAGCACATGGATTCCCTTTGGCAGATGAGGTGGAGCCCAGGTGAGGGTTGATGCAGAGGGGAGAGAATGTAGCAAAGGAAGGAAAGTGAGACTGAAGGAGAAGCTGGGATGTGCAAATTGAGATAGGAAGTCTGTGGCTCTCAGTCCTGGTCTTACACACATCAGAATCACCTAGGAAGCTTTTTTAAAGATACAGATTCTTAAATTCTCCCTCTGACCTATTGAATTAGAATTTACCAATATAGGACCTCAGCATCAGAGTGTAAAGATCTTCTCATGGATTCTAATGTGCAGTTATATTTGTGATTCATTGGGAAATAATTGAATAATTAATCTGTTAGAGAAAAAACACTGAACCCAAGAGAAGAGGAACAGTTCTGTTGACAAGGTACCTATAACTTGAATCTAATCATAAGGAAACATCAAACAATTGCAAATGGAGGGAAATGTGTACCATAGAGATAACTGACATATTATTCAATAAGGTCAATGTCATAAGGATGGTTTTAAAGACAGGAAATGTTCCAGATTATGGAAGATTAAGAGACCTGACAACTAAATATAACACAGAATCCTGGGTGGGATCCTTCTTAGAGAAAAAACAGCAACAACAAATGCCAAAAAGAATGCTTGAGTCAATTGGTGAAATTGAAATATGGATTAAAGCATTATATCAATTTTGCATTTCTTAAATTTGATGTCTTTACTGATATTAAACAATTCATTCAGGAGATATGCAGTCTACTCTGAAACTGTGGCAGAATCTTAGAAAAAGATTAATGGGTCTTGGTAAGGATATGTCATAGCACTCACTCTTATAATTCTTACAACTTATCCATATGTTTGAAATTATTTCAAAACAAAAAAATTTTTAAAAATAAAAGGAGTGATTTGCTCAAGAGCTTGTATAGGGCAGAATACAAGGGATGCTCTTGAGTCAAGCATAGACCAGTGGCTCAGACCTAAGAAGACCTGTCCATCTTCTTCAAGGACCAGGAGGAGAGAGGGTTGGGTGGGGAGAGAGGATTGCAAACATCATGAGAAATGATGATGAATTTGCGAAAAAGAACAGTAAATCCAGGGGTCAGAACTGGTGGGTGAGCCAGCTGATAAGTATGAAGATAAAGATGCTCTGGAAAAGACTGCTAAGTTCTTTAAATCTCTACAATTTAACCCAGATACATACTGGTTTTACTCACTTAGTCCACTCACAAGATAACAGCTTTGAAAACCGGTTATTATAAAATATGGTGAAAAGTCACTGAAACAGGAAACTCTATGAATTCTAAGGAATGTCTCTGAAGGGAAAAATTTTTTGATTCTTCCCACTCTTTGGGTGAGCTGGCAACAGAATCCTACCACTGCTAAATCCAGACGAGATCCCCACTGGGGTACTGTCTGTTATGGAGTACACAGGAGGTACCTGTTTTCTCATCAGAGCTCTTCTTATCTGGATCTCAAGTAGACCTGGGTCAATGAGCACACACTGCCAGTGCAGCTTTATCAGGTGCTTGCCTTTCAGCTGTATCTGTGAACATTTACTCTTGTGCCTCTTTGCACAAGGCTGTAATTCCAGCCCAGGACAGCAGAGTTGATGAGACAATGCCACATAGATGATTTGCTAGGAGTTTTGATCTTGGTGGTCTGAAATCAACGACCTCTGGATAATTCCAAAAGGATTAGATCTTTTATGGAGTCAGAGGTGGCTTAGACACTAGTTTATCTGAAGGCTTAGGTACTAGGTACTCTTGAATTCTATCATGCTGAGGGTTCCACAAAACCTCAACAAAAGAGTCTGAAATGAAGTACTTGGATGCAGTCTCAACAATGACAGAAACTTCTCTGTTCATTTCCAAGGCAAACCATTGAATATCACAGTAATCCAAGTCTATGCCCTGTGAAGGTGAAGTTGAACGTGAAGTTGAACAATTCTATGAAGACCTACAAGACCTTCTAGAATTAATACCCCCCAAAAGATGTCCTTTTAATTATAGGAGACTGGAATGCAAAAGTAGGAATTCAAGAAATACCTGGAGTAACAGGCAAATTTGGCCTTGGAGTACGGAATGAAGCAGGGCAAAGACCAATAGAGTTTTGCCAAGAGAACGCACTGATCATAGCAACTCTTCCAACAACACAAGAGAAAACTTTACACAGGAACATCACCAGATGGTCCACACCAAAATCAGATTTATTATATTATTTGCAGCCAAAGATGGAGAAGCTCTATACAGTCACCAAAAACAAGTCCAGGAGCTGACTGTGGCTCAGATAATGAACTCCCTATTGCCAAATTCAGACTTAAATTGAAGAAAGTAGGGAAAACCACTAGACCATTCAGGTATGACCTAAATCAAATCCCTTATGATTATACAGTGGAAGTGAGAAATAGATTNCCAGGAGCTGACTGTGGCTCAGATAATGAACTCCCTATTGCCAAATTCAGACTTAAATTGAAGAAAGTAGGGAAAACCACTAGACCATTCAGGTATGACCTAAATCAAATCCCTTACATTTATACAGTGGAAGTGAGAAACAGATTCAAGGGACTAGATCTGATAGACAGAGTGCCTGGAGAACTATGGACAAAGGTTTGTGACATTGTATGGGAGTCAGGGATCAAGATCATCCCCGAGAAAACGAAATGCAAAAGGGCAAAATGGTTATCTGAGGAGGCCTTACAAATAGCTGTGGAAAGAAGAGAAGTAAAAGGCAAAGGAGAAAAGAAAGATATACCCATTTGAATGCAGAGTTCCAAAGAACAGCAAGAAGAGATAAGAAAGCCTTCCTCGGTGATCAGTGCAAAGAAATAGAGGAAAACAATAGAATGGGAAAGACTAGAGATCTCTTCAAGAAAATTAGAGATAACAAGGGAACATTTCATGAAAAGATGGGCTCGATAAAGGACAGAAATGGTATGGACCTAACAGAAGCAGAAGATATTAAGAAGAGGTGGCAAGAATACACAGAACTATACAAAAAAGATCTTCATGACCCAGATAATCAAGATGGTATGATTACTCACCTAGAGCCAGACATCTTGGAATGCAAAGTCAAGTGGACCTTAGGAAGCATCACTATGAAAAACTAGTGGAGGTGATGGAATTCTAGCTGAGCTGTTTCAAACTACCACACAATTGTACTCATCTCACACGCTACTAAACTAATGCTCAAAATTCTTCAAGCCAGGCTTCAGCAATATGTGAACCATGAACTTCCAGATGTTCAAGCTGGTTTTAGAAAAGGCAGAGGAACCAGAGATCAAATTGCCAACATCCAATGGATCATCAAAAAAGCAAGAGAGTTCAAGAAAAACATGTATTTCTGCTTTATTGACTATGCCAAAGCCTTTGATTGTGTGGATCAGAATAAACTGTGGAAAATTCTGAAAGAGATGGGAATACCAGACCAC
>SJYV01026359.1:378220-469877 GCA_006410875.1 Neotragus pygmaeus
AGAAGACTCTTGAGAGTCCCTTGGACTGCAAGGAGATCCAACCAGTCCATCCTAAAGGAGATCAGTCCTGAATATTCATTGGAAGGACTGATGTTGAAGCTGAAACTCCAATACTTTGGCCACCTGAAATGAAGAACTGACTCATTTTAAAAGACCCTAATGCTGGGAAAGAGTGAAGGCTAGAGGAGAAGGGGACGACAGAGGATGAGATGGTTGGATGACATCACCAACTCAATGGACATGAGTTTCAGTAATTTCTGGAAGTTGGTCCCAGACAGGGAGGTCTGGCATGCTGCAGTCCATGGGATCACAAAGAGTTGGACACATCTGAGCAACTGAACTGAACTGAACTGAGGGTTCCACATCTGCAATGGAACAACTGAAGAGTACAATTATTTTAAGATTCCCAAATATTTAGCCGTGTCCTTATTGAGTGGTGAGATATGAATATTTACTGTGTTAGATAAATGAACAGTCATTGAGTCTCCACAACATGAGCATGGGGAGATAACAAAGAGCTAAGACTTCTTCCTTCAAGAGTTTTCTAATGTAGCTGATGGTTTTATCATTGTATTTTTGAAAAACATGGTAAGGCCCCTTTGATTTTTCACTATGGTCCCTGTCAGCTCCAACATTCAGAGGACTCTGAGATGCCCTGTGTCTTCCTCATCCAATAGAGAAGGGTGGAATGAGAAAGCTATATGGAAGAGGTGGGCAGGATGGGGGCCCAGCAAGCCTCCATTTTTCAATTGTTTTAAATGAAAAGTCAAAATTCGGACTTTTTACCATGAAAAAATCTCCTATTTTTCTCAAAATTATCTGCTTATTCCATTTTTAAAAAACAATATTAAGATCACACTATAAAATCCAGAAAAGGAATATGTGCTGACCAAATAGAGTCCTCTGTTTACACCTCCAGAGAATTCTTGAGAAATAATGTTCTAACATGATGTGTGTTCAGTTGCTCAGTTGTGTCCAACTCTTTGCAACCCCAAGGACTGCAGCCCACCAGGCTTCTCTGTCCATGTAGTTTTTCAGGCAAGACTATCTGAGCAAGTTGCCATTTCCTACTCCAGGGGATCTTCCCGACCCAGGGGTCAAACCTGCATCTCTCGCATCTCCTGTATTGGCAGGCAGATTTTTTACCACTGTGCCACCGGGAAACCCCCCATACTACACATGATCTTAGTCAACAGTCTAATATGATACACAGAAAAAAAAATCTTTACCTTCCAATCATCCCTTTCTAAGGGAGACGAGATGTTTGATTTTTGTTTTTGTTCTCGTCTTCCTTAAAGCCAGTGTTAGCCATGTTTTGAGAATCATGACCTAGCTCCTAACAGGGGAATGTATAGCAGTCACGCCCATATAGACATCCCCACTGGCCACATTAACCTCTTGATTTGGTGCGTATGTGAGCCAATTCATTTCTGCGGGTGTGGTGACAGCATGTGAAATGCAGGAATGAAGATGCAACAGAATCGCTTGAGATTGGAAAGGTGATTCGTTTACAGTCACATCTGGCTTTAAGTCATTCTGTGTACAGTTATAAAGCTCTGACAAAAGCTATGCAAAGCCCATTTCCTCTAGATTAAAATTAAAAAGTGGGGGAAGGGAAGAGGGTGAGAAATTTATGTAGAAAAAAAAAAAAAACAACAACCAGGAAACCTTAGAGATGTGTCTGGGAGAGATGGTGGGGCTGCTGCTAGAGATACATCCGGCACTCCCACCCCTCCCTTCCAGGATTTTAAAAAAATCTTGGCACGGCCAACAGTCAGAGCAGCCAGTGGAGGTCTTTTGTGTCAATCTACTGAAGAATTCCTCTTGGGTATGGGATTGACAGAGAGGGTAGTTTATTGTTATTTGGATGTGCTCAGAAAGACATTCTCATTCGTGGACTTTGTCATTCTCTAGCATTGCTGGGTGCTCAGCATCCATGATTTATTGCTTCCATATACTGTTATTACTACACACACTGTCTAACACTTGTGCCCTTTAGCCAGGGAAGTGCTATTCATATAACATGTACCTTCTCATTTAGTCCACCTCCTCCAAATGTTTCTATTTGTTTCCATTTTCCTGGAGACCTATGTCCTAGTAAGGTTAGGATCTAGGAAGCTAGAAAGCTTCCCTGAAATGTAAGCATCCCAAAATAGTATCTCTAAACACAAAGTCAGTGTCCTTTTTAGAAAACTGTTTATCAAAATTATCTTACCTTAAATTTTAATAAACCGCTTCTTAAATGCATGACACCTATGGCAGATTAAAATTGTATTCACTTCTGCTGTCATTTACTTACAGAGCCAGTTCAAATTTAAACAGAGAAAAGAATTTGCCATCTTGTAATTGTTTTAATTGATACATTCCCTAATTGCTAGGCTTTCTTCTTTTTAAAAATCTCTGAGGAAACAGACAGGAGAGCTGCATAAAAAAGGCATCAGAATTGGCCAGTCATCTGCTGTTTGCTGCATGTTGATCATTTTCCCTTTAGCATCTGTAGTTTGTGGAGAAGTGTTAAATATCAAAATGTGCATCTAATACATATTGTAAATATATTATATAAAATATATACTATATTATATATATGTCACTACTTTACTTGACACCTTCTAAAACTATTTAAGACCTTTTAAATCGCCAATATATTTCTTATAACCCGAGAGCTCAGTGAAATTTCAAAGAATGAAGTATCATTAACTTTCTTTAATATAAAATGATCTGGTTCAGGATTCAGTGTTCAGGAATGACAATCTAAGACTTTTTATTGGAATTTGGATAGCTCTTTCTCACCAAATAAAGCAGGAAAGCTTGTTAAACACCACACACACATTATTGAGCTCCACCAGAACATTTCAGATTCTTCAGATTGTGGTAGAGCCGTCAGATGATGCTGATTCTAGCCTTTGAGAAACACTGTCCTAAAGATTACTCCTTCGCTTCCCTTTCTTTTTCTCCCTTTATCTTCCCTCCCACTCATCTTTTCCCACCTCTTTCTCTTCAAAATCAATCTTCTCTTCTTCTCTCTTCTCTCACACTCCCTGCCTTTCAAGATGATCTTTGAGGTATATAGTAGGAACATGTCTAGAAGGGTTGTTTAAAGTATTCAGATGACAATATTTATTGAGCAGCTACAAAGACTCATTCATTCATTCAATCATTTACTCATTCAGAAAAATACTTGTTGAAACTCCACCATACTGCCAAGTTCCATGCAGAGGAGCGAGACAGACAAAGACTCTGCCCACAAGGAATTCTTTATATGGCCAGGGAAGACAGCTAGTATACAAATGTATAAATAATTAGATTATTACCAAGTGTTGTTAATGTGCAAAATTAAATAAATGGGTTGCTGAGATGAAGATTGATAACGGCATACTTGACCCCAGGAGGTCAGAAAGGGTCTGGCCCCATAGGGATGTGTTTAGGCTGAGATCTAAAGACTGAGAAGATAGCTAAGCAGAGCCTGTGGGCAGGAGTGATCCAAGAGAAAACTGCAAGCACAAAGGCCCTGGGGCAGAAAAGAGTCAGCTCCTTAGGGTGTCTCCATAACTTACAACAAGGCTTGGCACACAGTAGGTGCTCAGTCAGTATTTGCTAAATGAATGAGTAAGTGGATTATTAGACTCAGGGTGCTGGAGCATAGGAGGCAAGCAAGAGAGAGGCATAGGGTGAGCAGAGGCCAGGTCACGAAAGACCTTTCAGGTCATGAGTGAGAAGTTTGAATTAACCAATCAGATTTACCAATCCACTCTCCCTGCAGCCCCTCAAACTTCTCTGCACCCTGCTCAAACTTGGATATAAAGTAACAATTCTCAAAACGTGGCTCTGGGACCTCTGATGATCAGTTGTATCATTCAACATGTATGTTCATAACGTGAAAAGAATCATGCTATCATCTATGAATTCATAATGAATGTCACTTAGATAATTTATTAATTGTTATGACTATTTGTTTAAAAAGCAGCTGTTTAACCAACAGTTTGATTTTAGATACATATCTAATTAAAAATAAACAGCCCCACCCTTCCCATGCAGTCTGGGAAAGATTTCATAGTGGCAAAGAGAAGTTCTCCCTGAAAAGTTACAGAGACTGACTCCAAATTTCTGGAATGCAGTAAGTTATAAAGCAAATGCAGTGGCATTAAACAGGATTTGTTGTTGTTTAGTCGCTAAGTCGTGTCTGATTCTTTGTGACTCTATGGACTGCAGCATGCCAGGCTCTGTCCTTCACTAATTAAACAGGATAAATAGGTTCAAAGAAGTTGAGGAATTCCAAACAAAGATGAGAACAAAGAATAAAATGAATTATTTTATTTATACTTTGTACAGTAGTTTCAAATAAACTCCTTTTGTAAAAGATGTTATCTGGCAGANCCAGGCTCTGTCCTTCACTAATTAAACAGGATAAATAGGTTCAAAGAAGTTGAGGAATTCCAAACAAAGATGAGAACAAAGAATAAAATGAATTATTTTATTTATACTTTGTACAGTAGTTTCAAATAAACTCCTTTTGTAAAAGATGTTATCTGGCAGATTTTCCCAGTCCCTTACTGTCTTGAATCTACTACACATCTAATTTTTCATATTCATATAAGGGTTTTTTAAAATAAAATCAGTCTTTAAAATGCAATCAGTAAAAACCTGAGTTTAAACTTTCTCTCCTTGTTTCATAATACATTCATTCTTATGGGTTATTTAGGAACCACTAATTAATTGGGGGCTTTGCCATGAGCCCTAAGATTCTCCAAAAAACAAAACAAAATAGTAATGCTATATTTTGGGGAAAAAAAATCTCTGACTCCTAGTCCTTTCCTTCATAGATTGTTGTAATTCTTCATACACATTGGTATCAAAATAGATAAAAGACACACAATCTTAAATGTACAATGTCTCTCTATGATAGATCAATAATAAAATCATTGTACTTAAAGAAATTGCTCCTCCTTTTCCTAATTCCTATCCCCAGGGTTATTATTAGCAGGTCACTATTAATTATATAATTTAGAAGCATTTGAAGAGTGTGGTGGGGATATTTTCTTATTGCCTTGTTTGACTAGTCCTTTTCACTTTTTTTGTATAATTCCCTCTATTATAAGGCAGTATATTGCATCATATTCAGACGGTATATTATGTATTAAAAACACAATTTTGAAGTTAACTGATAGGGTACAGTAAGTTGGTAATGTAATTTTTCTTTAATAAAAAATGAGAAAGCATGGAGAACTTAAAAATAAGGTTTAGCGAAGTTTTGTGAAAGGGAAAGAGGAGTATTTAGTAAATTGGAGTGGAAAGATTCCAAATTGAGGGGCCAATCTATGAAGAAAACTGCAAAAACCTCACTGGAAAAGACAAAGAAGGATGGGCAGTAGAAGTTAGGTAAGTGGATCCTAAGCAATGGATGAACTTTAAAAAGAGTGAAGTGTGTGATTTGGATGCAGTCTATTACTAGGTTAACTGGCACTTGGACAGCACATTAAAGTTTGCAAAGATGCTTTAACATATGTAATCTCATTCTTCATACTATCTCCGGGAAGTATTTAGAATAGGCATTATTCCAGTTTTACAGACAAGGAAATCACATTGCTTTCTGAATACACCAGAAAGAGAAATGGTGATGTTAAAAAAGGAATAAAGCTGAAAAAGACTCCCGTAAAGGCCAAAGGTAGCTTGTAGGTTTATAGTATCTAATGTGGAGAGAGAAGAGGAGTGTCTCTGATGATGCTGAAAGGCATGCTAGCCTGTGAACAGCCATTAAACTTGAGGGGTAAAATATGGAGGGTAAACGTTCTTTATTAAGACCAGTGACCTGGGCAAATAAATAAGAAAGATTCCATTTTCCCCAAAATACATACATATTTTAGGTTTGACCTTCTTTGAGTATTTGTGACTTGAAAAGGAGATTTGAAATCTCTAGTCTAGCTATTGGAGAAGGCAATGACACCCCACTCCAGTACTCATGCCTGGAAAATCCCATAGACGGAGGAGCCTGGTAGGTTACAGTCCATGGGGTCTCGAAGAGTTGAACACGACTGAGCGANTCGTTTCAATCTATTACCAAGCCTATTATTTTGATAAAGGCCTTTTTGAGAACCTTTGTTTGCAGGGCAGGAATAGAGATTCAGACATAGAGAATCCACACGTGGACACAGGAAGGAAGGGAAAGGTGAGACAAATTGGGAGAGTAGGACTGACATACACTTATGGGAACCTCCTGTATAGCACAGGGAACGTAGCCTGGGGCTCTGTAGTGACCTAGAGGGGTCAGACGGGTTGGGTGGTAGGGAAACTCAAGAGGGAGGGGAGGATATATGTATACGTATAGATGATTCAGTTAGTTGTAAAATAAATCTTAGTTGTAAAACTTAGTTGTAAGAAATAAAATGTTGTAAAGCAATTATACTCCAATTTTCAAAAGGTAATGATTTGGAAAATGTGAACATGTAGCAACAAAGAATAGCTGTTGGGCCAGAAACTAGTAACCCTTTAGAAAATAGATCAGCCATATAGCAGGGATATAGAACACGATAACATGCCTCCCAGAACATGATAACCCTGTCTGAAACACATTTCTAAGCTGCTTTTTAAAGCTCAACATTTAAAAAAAAAAAAGTGAGCATTTATTTGATGGCACCAGGGTTTAGGTACAGCACATGGGCTCTAGTTCTCTGACTAGATTAAACCTGGGTGCCCAGTATTAGGAGCACAGAGTCTAAGACAATGGACCCCAGGAAAGTTCCTCCTAAATTGNAAAAAAAAAAATGTGAGCATTTATTTGATGGCACCAGGGTTTAGGTACAGCACATGGGCTCTAGTTCTCTGACTAGATTAAACCTGGGTGCCCAGTATTAGGAGCACAGAGTCTAAGACAATGGACCCCAGGAAAGTTCCTCCTAAATTGTTTTTACAGACACCAGACTCCCACACTAGGAAACTGTTAACCACAAGTACATAAACCTCAGACTGCTTGGTACCACAAGGTTGATGATGTTGATCCAAGTATCTCCCTCAGCCAGCAACCAATCAGAAAAAAGATTCAAAGTCTTATCAGGCACACGGCAACCCACACCACTAATGCTGCCTTTAAAGACCCTTCCCTGAAAGTCATTGGGGATTTCAGGTATTTTGAGTACTGACTGCTCATTCTCCTTACTTCAGTTCAGCTCAGTCACTCAGTCATGTCCCACTCTTTGTGACCCCATGGACTGTAGCACACCAGGCCTCCCTGTCCATCACCAACTCTTGGAACTTATGCAAACTCATGTCCATTGATTCAGTGATGACATCCAACAATCTCATCCTCTGTCATCTCCTTCTCCTCCCACCTTCAATCTTTCCCAGCATCAGGGTCTTTTCAAATGTGAGTCAGTTCTTCACATCAGGTGACCAGAGTTTTGGAGTTTTAGCTTTAACATCAGTCCTTCCAGGGCTGATTTCCTTTAGGATAGACTGATTTGATCTCCTTGCAGTCCAAGGGACTCTCAAGAGTCTTCTCCAACACCACAGTTCAAAAGCATCAATTATTTGGCACTCAGCTTTCTTTATAGTCCAACTCTCACATCCTTATATGACTACCAGAAAAATCATAGCCTTGACTAGATGGACTTTTGTTGGTAAAGTAATGTCTCTGCTTTTTAATATGCTATCTAGGTTGGTCATAACTTTTCTTCCAAGGAAGAAGTGTCTTTTAGGCATATCATTCAATATCACAGTAATCCACCTCTATGCCCCAGCCAGTAATGCAGAAATTGAACGGTTCTATGAAGAGCTATAAGACCTTCTAGAACTAACACCCCAAAAAACATGTCCTTTTCATTACAGGGGACTAGAGTTAAAAAGTAGGAAGTCAAGAAACACCTGGAGTAATAACCAAATCTGGCCTTGGAGTACAGAATGAAGCAGGGCAAAGGCTAATAGAGTTTTTCCAAGAGAACTCACTGGTCATAGCAAACACCTTCTTCCAACAACAAAAGAGAAGACTCTACACATGGACTTCATCAGAGGATCAACACTGAAACCAGATTGATTATATTCTTTGCTGCCAAAGATGGAGAAGCTCTATAGAGTCAACCAAAACAAGACCGGGAGCTGACTGTGGCTCAGATCATGAACTCTTTATTATAAAATTCAGACTTAAATTGAAGAAAGTAGGGAAAATCACTAGACCATTCAGGTATGACCTAAATTAAATCCNTATTTTATTTTTATAAAAGTAAGATCAACTAGTCGCAAAATATTGAGTCTGAGATATAACTTCGGACCCAAAAAGTCATTCAGATACATTGTCCTTTTCTTATTCCGTTATGCTTGTCATATCATTATAGAGTAAAATAGAGTGAGAGCAAGGCATGATATGGCTGGAGATATAGCAGTTGCTTAGATTATTTCTGTGTCATTCCAAGTGGGATCTGTCTGGTTATTTTTCCTGGTAAATTATCTAAAAATAGTTATTTTAGTAATGTAGCCATGACCTTAAAATAAAATTTAACTAAATAGGAACTATTTCAGCAACAGTCAGTTTTCACTCCAAATTTAAAATCAGAATTGGAAAACCTATGTAGATTCAAATTCAGTTCAACAAACATTTATCAGGCATGGATACTGTAGGGAATTAGGCCAGGTAGTGATTAATAAAGATGACAAAGCATGGTCTCTGTCCTTGTAGTCTTCTACAGAGGTGAGAGAAGTTCAGGATGAGGGAGGTGACAGAGCTTTACCACTTCTTCCCGTTGAATACCCTACTCTGCTTCTCTTGGATGTATTTGGTCATAAACGATCAATGCAAGAACTGTAATAATTTGAAAGCCAAATTATCTAGTTGTAAATCATTAGAAACAGATTATAAATTTGAAAACCTCAACACTTCTGTTAATACTCTGTCCTCGGAGTATAGATCAGAGGCTGCAAACTGGTAGCCCCTGGGGTGTCGAAACATTATGTGAACCAAACAAAATCTATTATTTAGGCTCCCTGACACCCCCAGGGGCCACCAGTGCACAGCCTCTAATCTAGACTCTGAGGACCAAGTGTTCACAAAAATGTAGAGGTTTTCAATATTTGTTATCTGCATAATTTATTTTGATAGATTTTGTTTGGTTCATGTAATGTTTGTAGATTACATGTAGATTACATGTAAAAAATTCAGATTATTTCACCAGCATTGAGCTGAAAATTCATATAAATACCAGACATATTGATTACCTTAAAATATTGGAAAATTTGGCAAAACTTGATCATTCTGCCTGGACCTCTCTAAAGCTGAATTGTGGCTTTTCTCCTTTCAGATACCAGTTCCCCCGAATCCCCTGGAATGGGGATTATTTATTTCCTTAACTTAAAGTATCCTAAGGACATTAGTGTTTGCTTACATGAAACTGTAGAGTTTTCATTTAGAAATTTGGGGGAATTTTTATCTTTCCACGAATAAGAAGTAGTTCTTCAGGACCTAAAATGGCATCTAGCCCATGGTAGGTGTTCAGTAAATATTGATTAATTGGATGGAAAGATGGATTGATGAATGGAGAGATGAATGGGTGGACCTATGAATGAATAAATAAATGATAGACAAATATTATAAAATGAAATTAATACTTTAGGGGGAAAATGTATGTAAAGAAAGTGAAAGTGAAGTTGCTCAGTTGCGTCCAACCCTTTGTGACCCCAGGGACTATAGCCTACCAGGTTCCTCTGTCCATGGGATTTTCCAGGCAAGGGTACTGGAGTGGGTTGCATTTCCTCCTCCAGGGGATCTTCCCGACTCAGGGATTGAAGCCAGGTCTCCCACATCACAGGCAGAGGCTTTACTGTCTGAGCCACCAGGAAAGCTGAATGTATGTAAAAATATGGTCTCTTGGGTTATAGGTAAGTTATGGAGCCCAGGGAAGTAATCTGATGGTAGGGAACTTTACCTATAGGAAGAATATCTTTGTCTCATATACTTTCTTGTTAGTCACTGTCAGGTTCTTATGAATCAGCCTAGTGTGCTTTAGTCCTGTCCAACTCTTTGCAACCCTATGGACTATAGCCTACCAGGCTCTTCTGTCCAAGGGATTCTCCTGGCAAGAATACTGGAGTGGGTTTCCATTCCCTCCTCCAGGGGATCTTCCCAACCCAGGGATCGAACCTGAGTCTCTTAACATCTCTTGCATTGGCAGGTGGATTCTTTACTACTAATGCCACCTGGGAAACCCTGCTAATCAGCTTAGATCAAAAAGGCAAAAAAATTAGCTCTTTAAAATTAGCTCCTGTGTTTTAAACTTTTAAAAAAGCTTTAATTACCAAATGACTATGTCAGTTATTGTTTCCACCTCAACATGTTTTATTAGTTTACCAGGGCTTCCATAACAAAATACCACAGACAGGGTGGCTTTAACAATAAATTTATTTGCTGATGGTTCTAGAGCCTAGAAATCCCAGATCAAGTTGTCAGCAAGTTTCTTCTAAGGCTCCTCTGTCTTGCAGATGACCACCTCACTGTGTCCTTACTTGGCCCTTCATCTTTGTTGTCTGTGATCTAATCTCCTCTTCTTATAAGGACACCAGTCATATTAGAGTAGGAAGCACCTTAAAGACCCCATTGTAACTCAGTTACCCCTTTAGAGACCTTATCTTCAAGTACAGTCACATTATGAAGTATTGGTAGTTAGGGCTTTAACATGAATTTTAGAGAGATGCAATTCAGTTCATAACACTCATGTGGCTTTAAACACAGGTCATTATTTCTCAGCACTGTCTGTAAGCTAGGGCATCCAAAACTGTTGCAGGGTTTGTTATAAGAGCAAATTGTTGGCTTCTACCTCATATGTAATGAATTTAAAAGTAGAGCCTAGGGTATCTGATTTTAAACAAATATCAAAGTGAATCATTGCATACTGAAGTTCAAGAGATAATGATATAGTTTTTCTATTCATTGGCATTAAGATTTTGGTAACCATTTCTTTTTATGCCTGGTTAATTCTATAATGCGTAGAAATATTTATTGTCTTTCCCAAGAAGAAAATAATACTCTAATATTTGTCCTGTACTCCTGTAGTATTTAAAATACTTTCATCTACCTTGTTTCATAAGTAAAAGTATAAAATATATATATTTAACTGATTGTTTATATATATATTTAACATATGTAAATTATTTATATATGTTAAATATATATATTTAATATATTTAAACATATATTGTTTAATTATATCCACATGGCAATCCTGTGGAGGGAGTGTCATGAGGCACAGGTTACATAGTGATTAAGAGATGAGTTCTGCAAGCAGCGGCCTCCGTTACTTACTAATCAAGTTGCCTTGGGCAAGTTGTTAACCTTTTTCTAATCTCTAAAATGGGGACAATAATAAAAGTAATGCTCACTTCATAGGGTTGTTTTGAGGTTTTGCTTCAGACATAAATTCTGCAACCGTTTTGGTCACATACTAAGTGTGAAATGTTTCCTGTTGTTACTTTCAGGTTGGAGATGAGATTGATATTCATAAGAATTAACTAATCACGAATCCATACTGTTAACAAACGTAGACCTTGAACCCTGACTTACTGGCCCCAACTCCTACCCCTATTCTTCCTATTCCTCTGTAGAATGGATATAATTTTTAAGTTGGCTTTTGTTCTTTCAAATTACCTGTGATAGTTTGTTGTTATTTTTCAACTCAACTTTTAAAGAGAAGAAAATATATTACAAAATATTTTAAATCTATAGATACTTAGCCTACTCAAGGGTAGAATAATGATTAAAAGTGTGTTAGTGTGATGAAATAATATTGATTTTGATTGTGTTGTACTTCTGGTGATGGGCTTCAGTATTTAGTAATCAGCCATTTGCAATGTATTTATTTCATGAATTTTAAGGTCAAGTTGAGTTCCATATATGAAATGGAGCAACCTAGTTCTCTGAATGTGACTTTTTGTGTGTATGTAAGCTTCTGCCATTAGTCTGACTTCTGTAGGTGGGCATGGCATTCTGCACATTACCAAAAAGTAAAATCTAATTTGCCCAGACAAAATGGAAGAAAATTTATTATGTCTTCCATTCCCAGACACCAATTCCCTGGAAGCCCCCTGGGGGATAGAGGATAGTGCTGACTACTTTATAAGTCAAGGCCATTCTATATGTAGGAATGTATATAAACAAAGATGAATCTATGCAGCTGAAATTAACATGGTAGATACACATACAGATTTCCAGGAGTTGGGGCTTTTGATTTTGTTCTTCTTCCTTCTAAATGGAAGAACCCAAATACATAAAAAGTAAGCACAGTAATATTATGAATGACCGTATACTTACATCACCTACTGTTAACAGTTACCAACTGACAGACAATCTTGTTTCATCTATTTCCCCACTCACTCCCTAACCGTGTATCATATCAACACAGCCCAAGTCATTGTTAATTTCATTTATAAATATTTCAGTATGCATTTCTGAATGATAAGCGTTATTTTTAACATAACCACAGTATCAATATCGTACCTAATATTAACAGTAATTCCTTGGTACTGAGATGTCCAGGTTCAGAAGCACATATCAAGCAACAGCACATGAATTTTTACATAAGAAAGACTTCTGGGCAGCAAACTGGAAGAGGAGCAAAAGGACTTGACTTTATACTGCATTTATATAATATTGAGAAAATCTCAATTGGTTTTGCTTTTCGGCCACACTGTGTGGCATGCAGGATCTTAGTTCCCCAACCAGGGATCAAACCCGGGGCCCCAGCAATGAGAATACTGACTCTTAACCATTGGACCAGCAGGGAATTCCCAAGAAAACCTCCACTGTTAATATCAAAGAGAAGAGTGGGACTGCTGAAGGATATCCTGAGGGTGTTAAAGTCTCTATCAGCTGTCAGGGTCCCCTCGGTGTTGACACAGTTCTCCAGTACTCGATGGAAGTGAGCTTTTCAGTGCAGTAGTTCTTGCCTGGAGAATCCCAGGGACGGGGGAGCCTGGTGGGCTGCCGTCTGTGGGGTCACACAGAGTCGGACACGACTGACGCGGCTTAGCAGCAGCAGCAGCAGCAGCTTCAACCTCCCTCTCACTCTGCAGTGGCCTCTCTTCTCTCTGATTTCTAAGTCCTGCTTGACCTTCCAACTTGCTCAAGTTCATTTCCTTCATGAAGCCCACCTCTGAGATCTTCATCCTCGAATGTCATTCCCCTTTTGCATTTTCAGCATTGACACTGACCTATGTTACCCTGAACAGCAAGAACAGTAGCAGTACTCACACCAAGTGCCATTTTCTGAGGCCTCACCACATGCCTGGGCTGTACCGAACACTTAGCCTCCATTACCTCTTAACACTGCAACTCTGTAAAGCAGATGTCCCATTTTACAGATGAGGAAACTTAGCCTTGGTGCAGATAAGTGACCTGCCTAAAGTCACTTTGAAGTGACATTGTTGGGATTTGAACATAGGTATAGTGTGACATCAAAGTCAGCCTCCCTGATAAGTCACCTTTGTGTTTACCTTTTTTCACATGTCCTATATGTCTGAGTAAACTGTAGACTCTCAGAGGCCAAATACGGTGACCTATAAAATAATACGGTATTCCCCACCGTTGTTAATCATGATGCAATGATTGTCTAACCTGATTTAATTTCAAGGCTGTTAAACTTTGAAAGTTCTTTGCTACCTGAACTTTCTGTCTAGTGTATAAAGTTGATGAATGAAATGTATTATTAGCATAATAGGGTATACATCATCTTATAAGTCAGAAAGCTGACTATAGTCAAACTGCAACAAAGTAAAATAAAATCATTGTTGTTGTTTAGTCACTAAGTCTTGTCCGACTCTTTTGCAACCCCATATGCTGTAGCCCAGCAGACTCCCATGTCCATGGAATTTCCCAGACAAGAACACTGGAGTGGGTTTCCATTTCCTTCTCCAGTGGATCTTCCCGATCCAGCTATCGAACTTGTGTTGCCTGCCCAGGCAGGCGGATTCTTTACGACAAAGCTACTAGGGAAGCCCTTTGAAAGAGATTTTCCTCTCTATGCATGCATGCTAAGTCACTTCGGTTGTGTCAGACTGTTTGAGACCCTGTGGACCGTAGCCCACTACGCTCATCTGTCAAAGGGATTCTCCAGGCAAGATTACTGGAGTGGGTTGCCATGCCCTCCTCCAGGGGATCTTCCTGACCCAGGGATCAAACCTGAGTCTCTTGTGTCTCCTGCATTGGAAGGTGGATTCTTTACCACTAGTGCAACCTGGGAAGCTCTTCCTCTTTATAGATGTATTTAATTAACTACAGATTGTGATAGCAGTTGCTTTCTCATTTTCTTCTTCTGCCTGTTTTCAAAAACCTGTACCGAGGAATGGTTTGTGGCTTTGCCTCACCCTTACTGTGTTTCCATGATAAAATTCCCAATTAGTTTATATGAATAGTTGATGTTCACACCGTTTTATGTAGAAGGCTACTAAATGCAGCTTCTGGTCTCCTAGCCACCCTGCTTTTAACTAGAATAGTATCATAATTCCTGTAAAGGTATAGAAGTTGACTCTGTAATCACATAAAATCACATAGATCTCTTGGACAGGAGTTAGTGCTGAAACATAAGGTGTGTGTTGGAGAGGTGGGTGGAGGATAGTATCCTGCTTGAGGAGACTTTGAGTTTCTGTGGAGAAATTCAGACTTCATCTCTTGAAGAATTCTTGGTGCTTCCTAAGAAATCAGGATGGCAGATGGGAGAGATATACAAAGCAATTATTTGGCATTAGTGGGAGAAAGACAGAAAATAAGCGAGACATTTGGAGTAATGCGACACAACACAAGGAATACCAGGTTAAGGCAGTAGGAGAGAAAAAGGAATAGACAAGCAAAATAATTTTTAAAAATCGATAGAATGTTCCTGGATGCGGAATTAGATTTAGCTTTTATTAATGTTGTTATTCATTTATCTGTATTACAGTAACCAAACCATCATAAAAACTTCATCAAATGAAGCTTCTGTAAATTTGTCTATTATTTTTCTTAGACATCTGGTTTGATTTTTTGTTATACTGACCATGAGACACATGGTCATCATTTTCCACCCTGGAACAACTAAGGTGTGATAGAAAAGAACTCACTGGGAGCCAGAAGTTAGAAGCTCAGCTGAATTACCTATGTAACGTAAATGAGTCACTTAATGCCTCTCATCGTCTTCTCCAAAGCACATTGTAAATGACCAGATCCTACGCATATATACTCTGTGCTATTTGATTTCAAAAAAAGCTTTTGACACTAACTTATGAATTGTCTGCTCTCTTGTTATAAGGCTAAATTTATTTCCAAAATACATACTAACATTTTGAATTGTAAACACTCCTCAAATTCCTATAGCAATAGATAATAATGCTTTAATGGCCTATACAAAAGAATTTTCTAAATATCACTTCCATTTTATACATATGGGTTTCTCTCTCTCCTTAAGTCAATTTTTTAAAAAAGGAAAAAAAAGGAAGAATCTATTTTGGTTCAGAATTTGACTAAACTTTATCGGAAAAAAGCAGATCGACAGCAAACCTACTTATGAAACTCTAGGGCTTCCTGATAATGAAATTCACTGAAACTGAGCAGCTGAATACTGCAGAATTTTGCATTTGGCACTCCACATTTCAGGTCTTTCTGGAACCAAGAAATACAAACAAAGATGTCTTAATTTTATGGCTAATGATAAATTTTGATATATTGATTGAGATTAAATTATTGATTTATGGTTTCCAATAGTTCTCATAGCTTAATAATACTTCACTGGTTACTGTATATATTAGAGCTGTGGATGGAAAAACCAGAAAGGCTATAAATGCACACATGTGTACATTGATAACTTTTAGCCATCAGCATAAATTATATAAGTCAAGTAGGGTTTTCTAATTACATATGATTTTCATATACAGACATATGACTAAATTTTCAAATAACATTAAAACTCTCTTATATATCTATCTGATATCTGCTGCTGCTACTGCTAAGTCGCTTCAGTCGTGTCCGACTCTTTGCGACCCCATAGACGGCAGCCCATCAGGCTCCCCCATCCCTGGGATTCTCCAGGCAAGAACACTGGAGTGGGTTGCCATTTTCTTCTCCAATGCATGAAAGTGAAGAGTGAAAATGAAGTCGCTCAGTCGTGTTCGACTCTTAGCGACCCCATGGACTGCAGCCCACCAGGCTCCTCCATCCATGGGATTTTCCAGGCAAAAGATAGATACTTATCTACATAGGTAGATGATATATAGATGGATAGGTAGATAGATAGACAGATAGAGAGATTGATGAAACTAGCATCCTGATGCAAGTATCTGATTTGTTTCTAATAAAATATTGAAAACTTTAAAAATTTAATACAGCAGAGTTTTCCTTGGTCTTAGATTGAAAAGTCTGAAAACTATTGCACTCCTGCTGTATGCATAGCAATAGTGGACCTCTGCCAGCAAAGGCCTTTATCACAGCATACATGGGGTTTTAAGTGTTTGTTTCCAGTGCAGGTTCTTGCAGCCCAGGCACTTCCCAATCTCATTGTTCCTTTGTTCTAGCGGATGTACAAAGGGTTGACTGTTTTGTTTTCTGGCTCAGAGAGATTAGATAAAGCCTGCATTTCTGAACTTCACCCTCTAGGCACGCAACCTTAAAATTCATTTTTTTATAGCTTTTATTTTGCAAATTATATATGTTTAGATCATAAGGATCATAACATTACTTTCTTTAACCTTTCCCTGGCTGCACTGTGCATGTAGGTGACAGTATTGATCCCATTTGAACAATCACTGGAAAAGCATCTCTTTCCTTCGTTCTTGTCCTTAAAATGCCTCTTCAGCAAAAACGCATCACCTTCGTTGGCTATAACAAGGCTACTCTTGGGTTTCTCGGGTTATGAGAATCTCATGATAACAAGAAGACTTTTTGTCAGGGGAAATTGTGTTCTTTCCTTTTATTATGGCATCTTTAATTGTAGATTGTTATGTAGGAGAGAAAATTTAAATAATATTGCCACACATACACACAGACACAAACCCATACTGTTTTTCCTCAAGAACCCATAAATGAGAATCATCTTGGGAATTTTTTTTTAAATTTTATCTTAAGGGTTAGACAGTTAGTTCATGGGAATAAATTGATAAGATTTTTCCAAGTTTTTTTTTTTTTCTTAAGAAAAGCAATTAATGCTATTATCAGTTTAGTCTCTTAAAAATATGTATTCNGAAGTCGCTCAGTCGTGTTCGACTCTTAGCGACCCCATGGACTGCAGCCCACCAGGCTCCTCCATCCATGGGATTTTCCAGGCAAAAGATAGATACTTATCTACATAGGTAGATGATATATAGATGGATAGGTAGATAGATAAACAGATAGAGAGATTGATGAAACTAGCATCCTGATACAAGTATCTGATTTGTTTCTAATAAAATATTGAAAACTTTAAAAATTTAATACAGCAGAGTTTTCCTTGGTCTTAGATTGAAAAGTCTGAAAACTATTGCACTCCTGCTGTATGCATAGCAATAGTGGACCTCTGCCAGCAAAGGCCTTTATCACAGCATACATGGGGTTTTAAGTGTTTGTTTCCAGTGCAGGTTCTTGCAGCCCAGGCACTTCCCAATCTCATTGTTCCTTTGTTCTAGCGGATGTACAAAGGGTTGACTGTTTTGTTTTCTGGCTCAGAGAGATTAGATAAAGCCTGCATTTCTGAACTTCACCCTCTAGGCACGCAACCTTAAAATTCATTTTTTTATAGCTTTTATTTTGCAAATTATATATGTTTAGATCATAAGGATCATAACATTACTTTCTTTAACCTTTCCCTGGCTGCACTGTGCATGTAGGTGACAGTATTGATCCCATTTGAACAATCACTGGAAAAGCATCTCTTTCCTTCGTTCTTGTCCTTAAAATGCCTCTTCAGCAAAAACGCATCACCTTCGTTGGCTATAACAAGGCTACTCTTGGGTTTCTCGGGTTATGAGAATCTCATGATAACAAGAAGACTTTTTGTCAGGGGAAATTGTGTTCTTTCCTTTTATTATGGCATCTTTAATTGTAGATTGTTATGTAGGAGAGAAAATTTAAATAATATTGCCACACATACACACAGACACAAACCCATACTGTTTTTCCTCAAGAACCCATAAATGAGAATCATCTTGGGAATTTTTTTTTAAATTTTATCTTAAGGGTTAGACAGTTANATTGTAGATTGTTATGTAGGAGAGAAAATTTAAATAATATTGCCACACATACACACAGACACAAACCCATACTGTTTTTCCTCAAGAACCCATAAATGAGAATCATCTTGGGAATTTTTTTTTAAATTTTATCTTAAGGGTTAGACAGTTAGTTCATGGGAATCAATTGATAAGATTTTTCCAAGTTTTTTTTTTTTTCTTAAGAAAAGCAATTAATGCTATTATCAGTTTAGTCTCTTAAAAATATGTATTCCGGTTTTGCTTCCATTCTGTCAGTGATTCGGAGGGAATTTCTTTTTTATGATCTCATAGACAGAATACATTGCATACCAGGTGAAGTCTCTGGTGTATCTCGTTACTCCTCCAAACATTTAAAGAATATAGGTACTGTTGTTATGCTCCCCAGACACGGGGGAGAAATGGAGTTTTGACTCCAAAGCCTGCTCTCTCTGCCCCTACTCCTATGACAAGATTGTCCCAACTAGAAGAGGAATAATAGTGATAGTAATAACAGCAAACGTTGAACACCATGTGCCAGACACTTTTTTAAGTTCTCTAGATAAAATGCTCAATTTCATCTTCATAACGGATCTACTGAAAAGATAGTATTGTTATCAGCTTGCATGGAGGACACAGCTGAGGCACAGGGAGGTTAAGGAATTGCTATACAGCTGCAAAGCGGGAGACCCGATTCAAGACTCCAGAGTCTACACTGTTTAGGTGAACCTGTGCCGCTGGGGTGTAAACCACAGCACCTTGGCCTCCTAGCTCACCTGTGCTGTGGAGTCCCAAAGTTTGCTGCCTTGACTTGGCTGTATGTAGCCTATGTGTGACGTCTCTAGGTGACCCATAGTCTACTGAGCTGTTTGGCTATAAATGCCTTTTGAATATACAGTAAGATTACCTTGTTCCTATTTGAATTTATGCTAAAAACAAGTGAAGACTTTCTTAAAACATATACTGTTCTAGGAAGATGCTAGAATTTCTTATTTCGTGAGTAAAATAATTTACCAGGTGGTAGATAAGAACTGAGATTGCCGTGCTATGCCACTAAAACTGTTAACCTGACTCTTGAAATTTAGTCTCCAGTATCTTGAGCTCGTTTCCTAAAACAAAAGCCAGGTAGGATTTCTGAAAACTTTGTATATGTCACTGTCAACGTTTCTTCTCCCCATATTTAGGGTGAGGAGAGCCTCATTGCTCAGATGGTTGCACAGCATCATCTGCTGTCTAACACTTAGTTCCTAACCTGGAAATGTCCCGGTCGTCCTATTTCAAGTTCTACAGTGAAGATTCAGTACACAGGAAACAGGACTCCTCAAACTGACCCATGGCTTTGAGAACTGAAATTAAGTGCACAGCCAGGTCCAGGACTAACCCATTCCCGTCTGCTCTAAGAATTTTGGCAGCTCCAAAATGTCCCAGAACTCAAGTTTTAAAAAGTCTAGGGACATAAGGAATCCCAATTTCTAAAAATATTTATTTGGTTGAGTTGGGTCTTAATTATAGCACACAGGATCTTCACTGCATAATGCGGGATCTTTCCTTGTGGTGCACAGACTCTCTAGTTGTGGTGCATGGGCTTAGTTGGTCCAGGACATGTGGGGTCTTAGTTCCCCGACCAGGGATTAAACCCACACCCCCTGCATTACAAGCAGATTCTTTACCACTGGACTACCAGGGAAGTCCCAGGGAATCCCTGTTGCTGGGAGTATTCATTTTGGTGAACATACTTAACCTTGGCTTCATTACCAGGTTTGTATCTTTTGTGGTTTTCTGATATCTAAGAACAACCCAAAGTTTTGTAAATGTAAGCCCTTAAGCCCCACAACCTAAAAAAGAGAAAATTTAGCAGAAATTTTAAAATTATTTCTTAATATTTATATTTTCTGTTGAGATTTTCAATATTTATCCAGGAAGAACCTGGATGTTTGTCAATGTTTGAAAAATGCAAAGCCTGCAAGCCAAAGAAAATGTAACCTTGCTTGGATCTCCAAGCTCAAAGCTGTCGTAACAAAAAAGTTTCATTAGAAAAAAAGGAGTTTATATAACTAAGGTAGATACTGTTTTTAAGTACAGTGGTTTGGAAGGAGTGTAAAATGCCCATTCATATCATGGGCAGCAGAGTTCTGAAAGTGTTGAAGGAAACTGAGTCTGGATTGTAGCAAGGTAAGAGTGCATCTGCAGAAGTCCTCAAGCCACTTTCTCTTTTTTGGTTTTTGCCCCATAGATCCTTTACCTCCTGCTAGGTTTGAAGTCAGTAAAGAGAAAACTACTTCCACCAGTTTGCATGTTTGGTGGACTCCTTCCTCGGGAAAAGTCACCTGGTATGAGGTACAGTTACTTCATGATAACCAAAAGATACAGATGGCCCAAATTCAAGAAAGAGCTTCACGGAACGAATACACGTTTTTCAACCTCACTGCTGGTAATAAGTATAAAATTGCCATCACAGCTGTTTCTGGGGATAAACGTTCCTCTACAATGTATGCCAATGGATCAACAGGTAAGATTTGTTTACATGTAGTTGGGTAGTTAATAGCCTATACTCCTTTTGAAATTATATTAGATTCAGGAATAAGGAGTAAGAATGCCGTGAGATCAACGATAGGTAGATAGACAGACAATGAAACTGTTTGATATAGAGGAAAGACTGGACTGGAAACAAGGAGGTGGGATTGGGCTGCCACCTTGCCAGGTGATTTTGAACAAGTCATGGAACTTCTCTGGGACTGGAACTTTCTCCAAAATGAAGATATTTCCTAACGAGTCTTTGCTTGTACCCATGCATCCCAGTATCAGTGGCACATTATGATTTCCTTCCGTAACACACTGTCTTATCATTCACTCTCCACTGATTTTCTCTCCTGCTTTATTGCTCGTTCAATTTTTCATCTTCTATAGTCCTTTCTTTTCTCTTTTCTTTTTACTGCTATGCCACATCATACTCCATTGGCAAAATCTACCTTGATACCTGTTAAATGGGGGAGATAGGAACACTATGAGGTAGCTTTAGGCTGTGGGATTTGAAAAGAGCGTTAATCCAGATCCCAGTAAAATGTCAAGGGTGCGGTTTTCATTAGTTATCACACAAATTACAGAGAAGCAAAAATGAATGTGTGGTTTCAAATAAAATGTGTTTATATATTTTATAAGGACATTTTGAGTAACACTGGAAATGCATTTTATCCCACTAGTACCATCCCCGGTGAAAGATATTGGTGTTTTGGCAAAAACTAATTCGCTCCTGATTTCCTGGTCACGTGGCTCTGGGAACGTGGACCGATACCAGCTGATGTTAATGGATAAAGGGATTCTAGTTCATAGTAATGCTGTGGACACTACTTTCTACACTTTTCATGGACTGACACCTGGTCACCTCTATAATGTCACCATTGTTAGCGAGGCTGCAGGGCTGCAAAACTACAGATGGAAATCAGCCAGGACAAGTAAGTTTCCCTAGCTTTTCTGTACAGTAATGAGCTCAATTCAAGGAAATCTTTAATAAGTAAGGTTTATTATTTGAATAGTGGCATTATAGGACAAATTAAAATCCATAAATTATAAAAGACCTTAAATGTATTCATATTTCTACTTAAAGAGGGATTCCCTTTTATTCTAAAGTTTAGGCTGGCCCTTGGCAGCGTTATGAAATAGCAGAATTAATCATGGATATAGTCTCAGCTTCTCTTTTTATTTAAGGATTGTTACTTCCTTCTCTTAGACCAGCATCCACTGCCTTTGTGAGATCACTCACAATGAACCAGGGTTACTCTTCTCAGTGGTATACAAACACCTACTCCTGTGAACCAGCCATTTCCCAAACCTTCTCTTCTATGAAGCATCTACTTGAGACCCAATTCTATAGTTGTTCACATAGGCTGACATAGCAAGAAAGCTAATCTGTGCTCTGCTAAGTTTTAATGAATCGTGTATATACACACATACTCATTCATTAGTTCTTTTAATCAGTATTTGTAAGGTGCAAACAATATAGTCAACATTGTAGATGCAACAGTGTCCAAGAAAGGCAATGTCTTTGCCTTCATGGAGTTTCCATTCAAGTGGATTCTAATGCTTCTAGTCAGTCTATTGTGTTAATAAATCCCCTCCTTTGGGAAGCTATGTAAGTTTAAGAGAAACTCTAAAATATGTAGTGCCCAAGGCAATGGCACCCCACTCCAGTCCTCTTGCCTGGAAAATCCCATGGACGGTGGAGCCTGGTGGGCTGCAGTCCATGCGTGGGGTCGCTAAGAGTCAGACACGACTGAGCAACTTCACTTTCACTTTTCACTTTCATGCATTGGAGAAGGAAATGGCAACCCACTCCCGTGTTCTTGCCTGGAGAATCCCAGGGATGGGGGAGCCTGGTGGGCTGCCGTCTATGGGGTCGCACAGAGTCAGACACGACTGAAGCGACTTAGCAGCAGCAGCAGCAGCAGCAGGCATTATTCTAGTGGAGAGAGTTCCTGAAACTATAGGAGGTTGGTTGGTAGGAAAGATATTTGAAGACACCTATATATTTACATATTTTTATATCACACTTGAAAAAAAGTGTATATATATATATATATATATAATAGCAAAAAAGTACCACATGTCTTATTATTTATGTATATCAAGAGCAATTACATTTCTAATTGCCCTGTGCAAAAACAGTGTGCTATATATGTTATTTTAGTGAAACATTATTAATTTATATTATGCCATTAGTGAGGCCCAAAATTATAGCCTAGTCAAAAGTTAGAAAAAATATTCACCAAAGTGTCTCTTCTTTGTAATCATTTCCTTTGATGAATAATAGCACAACTCTTAAGCTTTAAAGCTAAAGGCCTCTAGGCTTAGTGAGATAGACAGAGCTGTCCAGGCTTACCCAGCCAACCTATGGCCAAATTTGAACCAGAATCTAGGCTCCTAACTGCCATGTTTGTGTTCTCTCCACTAACCAGACAACCTTTCTTTGGTTTTGTAGTATTTTTTTTTAACGTCGTGAAGTCATTTTCTTCAGAGCAAAGACTGTGGCTTGTAGAGATTAAAATACAGGNAGGCTCCTAACTGCCATGTTTGTGTTCTCTCCACTAACCAGACAACCTTTCTTTGGTTTTGTAGTATTTTTTTTTAACGTCGTGAAGTCATTTTCTTCAGAGCAAAGACTGTGGCTTGTAGAGATTAAAATACAGGTCAGAATTTGGCCATAAGAGTGATATGACATCCTGAATTAAAATCTCTTTCCTGTTCTTCCTAATTAGTCCCCATGGAAGTCTCAAATCTGAAGGTGACAAATGAAGGCACTATGACTTCTCTAAGAGTCAAGTGGCAAAGGCCTTCCGGAAATGTGGATTTCTACAACATTACCCTGTCTTACCAAGGGACCATCAAACAATCCAGAATATTAGCATCCCAGATTACTGAAAGTCAATTTAAAGACTTGGCCCCTGGACGGCTTTATCAAGTCACCATCAGCTGTGTGTCTGGTGAATTATCTGCTCACAAGACAGCAGTGGGCAGAACAGGTGAGTCTAAGGCTCCATAAATTCCTTAGTTGCTCAAATCACTCTCTGATCCATCTTAGAATGGGATAAAATAGTTCAGTTCAGTCACTCAGTCATGAGCACTCCAGGTCTCCCTGTCTATCACCAACTCCCGGAGTCTACTCAAATTCATGTCCATTGAGTTGGTGATGCCATACAACCATCTCATCCTCTGTTGTCCCCTTCTCCTCTCACCTTCANAGGCCTGGTGTGCTGCGATTCATGGGGTCACAAAGAGTCGGACACAACTGAGCAACTGAACTGAACTGACTGATGGCAGAAATCAACAACATTGTAAAGCATTATCTTCCAATTAAAAATTTAAAAATAGATAAAAGATACCCATGTCTATAGCAAAAATCCAAAGAAATTATAAAACTCTTAAGGGTGAAAGCACATGCTGTGTTGTACCAGAAACTTAAATGTTGCTGTTTTGAAGACAGTGCTAAGAAGCAGGGAAAGATTTCTTCAGGTCCTTAAAATCCTGTCACTCATATGATTATAGGCAATACCTACCTAGGAATTCTTTCCCTACTAGGGAGTTTGGGCTTCCCTCATAGCTCAGTTTGNCTGTTTTGAAGACAGTGCTAAGAAGCAGGGACAGATTTCTTCAGGTCCTTAAAATCCTGTCAACTCATATGATTACAGGCAACACCTACCTAGGAATTCTTTCCCTACTAGGGAGTTTGGACTTCCCTCATAGCTCAGTTTGCAAAGAATCTGCCTGCAGTGCAGGAGACCTGGGTTTGATTCCTGCTTGGAAAGATCCCCTGGAGAAGAAAATGGCAACCTACTCCAGTATTCTTGCGTGGAGAATCCTACGGACAGATGAGCCTGGCAGGCTACATTCCATGGGGTCACAAGAGTCGGACACAACGTAGTGACTAAAGCACCACCACTAGGGAATTTACTACCCATATGTGTTGGTTATTCATTTTAAATATTTTGGTCCTCCATTGTATTTTAAACTCAAACAATGAAAAATTTCCTGCCCATGATACCAAGTTAAAAGAAAAAAAAGCTCCTCTTAAATGCCTGGAAGATTCTCTGAAAGCATGGTTTCAAATGTTAAGTCAAAAAACAGCAGAAAGTGATGTGATTATTTACCTGACATAAATTCTGACTCTCAGATAATATTATTGGAATCAAGGTGGTTAAAGAACAGCTAATTCAGAGACACACAATCTATAAGTTAAGTGTGCTTCCAGCTACTAAAATCTATTAGAATTTGGCTTTTTTTTTTAATAGTTTGTGAAAAATGGAAAGGTTAGCCCCTTGTTTGACCCTTGGCCTCAAAAGTCCTGCATCTTGGTGCAGTTAGTCTGGTCCTTTTATTTTATTTTATTTTATTTTTATTTACTTTATTTTACTTTACAATACTCTATTGGCTTTGCCATACCTTTTAAATCTAACTGTTCCATGACCTGTTGGCTTGTCTTTTTCCTTGGCTTTTCATTTTTCTTCCCTAACAATCTTTCAGTCATAGGAAGTATGATGCTTTGGAATTAACGATCTTTGCTTTTTCTTCACATATTATAATAATTGCTAGGGTCTTTCACCTAGCCAGAGCATAATTCAAAAAATATTTTATTTACACCAGATATCCATAGAGTTAGAGGACTTAATATATTTTATGTAGAAGTCTTATAAATTCAGAACATTTCTTCAATTTGTAGGAATTCAGACTGTAGAAGTTGTGAGCCCAGAATAATATTACCAACATAAAGTATTTAATAGCTTGAACACCAACTTACCAAAAATGATTTCAAAATGAATTGAGAACAGCTTTCTGTATTAAACTATTATGTAGCAGCTGCTGTGGGCTAGGCATAGGGATTGAACTCCAATCTTTGTCAAGTCTCCTACATTGGCAATAGGATTCTTCACCACGGAGCCACCAGGGAAGCCCAAGTATTATTCTTAGCACTTTTCAAATAATAACTTAATTGTTATAAATAACAACAGAATGAGGTAGGCATTGTTATCACAAAGAATGGTGAAACAGAGGTTAAAAGGTTAAATAATTTGCCCAAACCTATATAGCTAGTAAATACCTGTAAGAAACATGTTCACCAGCCCAAAACCAATGGATGGACTTGTAGAAACGAACACAGAGAAAGTGAGAGTTTTTAACTAAGGTCTTGAAACATCTGGTGTCTGGTGGGTAGGCACACCCATAGTGATTACAACAAGGAATTTATTCCCTAACTCACAGGTTTCCACCCTCCCCCCACCCAGGTCCTCACTGGCTGTGTACTCTGTGTCTAACAATCTTCCCGGACTTCACCTAAGTTTCATTATTTCCTTATAGGGTACCCTTCTTTCTCCCTTCCCAAATTACGCCAGCANCACAGGTTTCCACCCTCCCCCCACCCAGGTCCTCATTGGCTGTGTACTCTGTGTCCAACAATCTTCCCGGACTTCACCTAAGTTTCATTATTTCCTTATAGGGTACTCTTCTTTCTCCCTTCCCAAATTACGCCAGCATTTTTCAGCAAAGGCTTTCTTGCTAGTATCCCTTCGCCCAACATCCTGTTTTCTTAGGGACCTTCTAGGTACCATTGAACTGTGTCAAGTTTGCAAGTCATTAGTCAAGTTTAGAGAGAGAGTGAAAAAGTTGGCTTAAAGCTCAACATTCAGAAAACTAAGATCATGGCATCTGGTCCCATCNATGTTTAAGTTTATTTCTCACCACTAGAGGGCAGGAAATGCTTTGCAAAGGGAAATATAACCCCTTCACCTGTGTTCATGATTAGACACCCCAGAAATAACTTAATCACAAGATCGAAGCTATCCAGTGTCTAAGTAAGACTTTTAGAAGAGCCATTGTATCTTGAGTACCTTTCCCCTCAAATTTCTTTTCTTTATCAATGGGTTTGGATTCAAGCTCTTACATTTAAGATGTTAATGTTTGTTCCCTGTCTTACAAAGGGAACGTCCTGACACCCTCACATAAAAATGCCTCCACTTACTCTGTATAAACAGTCACACCGTGAAAATTCAATAGCAGCATCCTTATACTGATGAGGCATCCAAAAGACTTCTTGCATTTTCATTTTGGTTAGCCTTCTGAGGTAAGAACTCTCAGCTTCCCAAAGCTAACGTGAAATTCTTACACTTCCTTGACACTTCCTGGGTCATCAGATCTTCTGAGTCCACACCGTTTGTGCTGACCGCAGTAAATGATTCACAATTTGACTGTGCTTTTCTTTTTAAATATTCTCCCCCTCTTTAAAATCCCAGTCCCTTCCAGTGTGAGTGGAGTAACGGTAAACAACTCTGGCCGCAGCGACTACCTCAGCATCTCCTGGCTGCCAGCTCCTGGAGACGTGGATAGCTATGTGGTGACCCTCTCCCATGACGGCGGGGTGGTCCAGTCCCTCGTGATTGCCAAGTCTGTCGGTGAATGTTCCTTCAGCTCCCTCACCCCAGGCCGCCTCTACAACGTGACCATAACTACGAGGAGTGGCAAATATGAAAGCCATTCCTTCAGCCAAGAGCGGACAGGTGAGGCTTTCAGGAGGTACAGACTCTCTAAGAACCAGCCACTTAGGGCATCAGGCATGCATGTGTGTGTGCTAAGTCGCTTCAGTCATGTCCAACTCTTTGTGAGTCCATTGACTGTAGCCCACCAGGCTCCTCTGTCCATGGGACTCTCCAGACAAGAATACTGGAGCGGGTTGCCATGCCCTCTTCCAGGGGATCTTCCCGACCCAGGGATTGAACCCACATATCTTATGTCTCCTGCACTGGCAGGTGGGTTCTTTACCACTCGTGCCATCTGGGAAACTCCTCAGGACATCATAGATCTGCAGCAGTTCTGTAAGGACGGGATTAAAGACTGCTGAGATCACAACACTGTTACAGAGTTCTCATATTTTGACCCAACAAGTTCTTTATGTGAGCAGATGATACCTTCAGAATAAGATGAACACAATTTTTGTGGCTAGAGTTCATAGTATATTTAAATATAGTAGCAAGTATTTCTGTTTAGGGAGTACTGTTTGATTCCTAGACCCTGGCTTTATATATGTTCACTAATTTAATCCTTATAAAGTCCTTATTGAGGTAGTTGTTATTATTCCCATCTTACAGGTTATGATAAATGTTGAACCAAAGTCCAAGGTAACTTGCCCAGTTATTTAACTTGTTAAACAGCCAGGGCATTTCACATCCTGGATTTTAAACTCAGTTCTGAACGACCCAAGAGCCTATAATGTTCTCTGTCCTGAAATTCTTCCTGAAAATATCTGTTGGTTAAGACCACTGTTCATCCTTTTTCAGATAAGGTGAAAATTTGAAACTTTATAGTTCTGAGGCTAGAAGCAAAATCTTAGCAAAGGCATTGAAGGCCTGGTCTTCAATGTGCTATAAAGAACTAAATTTAGACAGATACCATTTTCCCAATTTACTTATACCTCCTGGTGCTTACATCTGTGCTTACTGCTTAAGGTGCTGTTAATGTTTTGTCAGATCCTCCCTGCTGAGCTATGGGTTGATATTTACATTTTAAAATGTCAGTTTTCCATGAGGATCTGGGACGACTAACATCATTTAATGCCCCAGCACAAAATCTCAAGCCTAGTAGTAGTCTCTCAGTGAATGTTTGATGAATGAGTAATCAGAAACCACTTAGACTGCAGGTTTTTACCCAGTGCTTCATTAGGTAGACTTTTGGAAAGTAGTACCTCCAAATTTTTCTGTGAAGTTGTTGGGGACAGGGGAAGTATGTGCATTTCTTTGGAAAGAGCGTGGATGGCTTTTTATCAGAGTCTTACAATTTCTATAACCTCAAAAAGTTAAGAACCACCAATTCACTTTATTTCAGCATGCTAGCTGTTAGCATTGAAGGTGTCCATAGAGTGGTCTAATTCCATCTCATTTGAGATAAAGTCCCAGAAAGAAACTGTGGCTTCCTAAAGGTCACATGGCTGACCAGTACCCAAACTCAACCATACTCAAGGGCTGTTTCCATCCGAAAGCGCTAGTCAGGGATATAAAGAGAGAGTCCTTACCCTCAAATGACTCAAAGTTTATTATGCTGATAAGCACAATACTGTCTTACATCTGAAAAGCAGATTTCTATTTACAAAGCAGCCTCATGTCAGCATTTTGTGTTGGTTTAACTTGGAGCCTAAAAATTGCCAGGAATTAAAGGATATGTCACCCAGTCACTCACCCTCTTCTTTCCCTTGGTGTCAGTTCATGACTGTTCCCTGTCCGTGACTTTCATATTGCAAGGTCTTGTGCTCAGACTGTTTTTAAATGCAAGAAAAGTGAGTCTTTATTCAAAGCATCTTTTTGATTCTTTACCAGCATGGACTTGGATTTGGCGCATGACTAATCAAGGCAGACCGTTGCCCCTGACAAATCAGTTTAACTCGAGTATCGTGTCTGAGTTGTTGCCTTATTGATTTTGGCTGATTGTCTCAATGTCCTTTTCCTTTTCTAATGCTCTTGTTCTACATTTCTGGTCATAAAGTCAGTATTTCTAATTCTGTACCACATCATCTCACTGTGCATCAAGGCAACTCTCACAAATTACCCTCAGTTCCACCTGGAGAGCCCCTTATTGACTTCGCGTGGTATTCAGCCTAGTTTTTCTTCCTGGAAGAGTTATTTTGTCTTCAGTAAATTGCCTGGATCATCAACCTTTCTTAGCCCATACAAACAGCGTCACTCTGGAATGTATTCTCTGTAAGTCTGTGATGACTAAATTCTAGCAACATGCTGATTGGTTCCAGGTAAACATCTTGGGAAAAAAAGCATACCTGCTCTTGCTCCACATCTGGAGTGTGATATATTCCACTATAAAGCCCAGCACACATAAGCCAACAAAGGATAGTAGTGCAACTTGTCGATGTGAGAAGCATCATGAAAAATGTAGCTTAGATACCAAAATATTAAAGTTTCTGGATCATTTCATGTTTGGGGAAGCATGGGAGAGAAAACTTGGACATAGGCTTAGCATGTGATCAGAGCAGAAATCCCCTGACATACACCAAACACAGAGATTGTCCAGATCCAGAGACCTGGGGGCATTGAGATGGAGCTTAGCACCCTGGATCTGGCTGAGTTTATATCTCGTCTCAATTCTCCTTCTCATTAATATTTATAAAATCCAGTTATGCCAAATAGTAATTCATCTGGGACCTATTTTTGAATTAAAATACAGCCCCAAATAAAAAAATAGAATATCTATGATATCATGCTCTAAATACAGAATTGGCTTATTTTACAGTGCCCCTGTTAGCAAGCATTCATGGATTGATTAGTCAATTGAGAGGAAAACTATAGGTTCATAGTATTGTTTATTTATATAGTTATTGGGAACGTCAGGTGCACAAAATTGAATAAATCGTAATTCTTGGCTCAGGGTCCTATGTGTCAGTTGCCACTTTGCCAGTTTTGTTTTTTAGGCATTTAATTAATAATTTTTAATAATTTAACGTGTACCTCAGAAAGCACTACCCAGAACAAAAGCTAGGGACTTAAATCAGATCATGGGATCCCCTCCTCACTAATCCATCCCACAATAGCCATCATCTTGACTCCTATTTTTCTCTCTTGCCTTCCATGTTGCAATTTTATTATTTATGTAATCCAAAAATTATATATTTTTTAAATTTTCAGTTGTTTTGATATAAAATAGGTATTTTCATGCAATATGTAATCTTCTGGAACTTAGATTTTTTTCACTTAATATTGAATTCATCCATATTTTATGTTTTGCTATTAAGGACAAGAAATCTGGATTTTTGTTTTTTGAGTTAAGAAAAATTCATTATGACTTCCATATACTGTTTCACTGTGTTTATTTACCAGTTAATTCATTCAGTCTTCTGTGAATGAGCACCCTCTCTCACACTGGGTTTTATCAGGTTTTTAAATTTTGTCAACCACATGTATGTAAAATGGTATTTTACCATGGTCCTAACTAGCATTTCCTTGATCACCAATGATGCTGAACATATTTTCATGTATCAATTACCACATGTCCTTCCTCTGCTTCCATTTTCTTTTGGATTGTTTATACTCATGTTGGTAACTTATTGTCATATATTGAGTTGCCAAGGTATGCTGGAATTATTAATGTTTTCACCATCATTCATATTAATCATCAGTTATTACATTTAATGTTCCATCTCGTACATGACACTTTGTATAGGCTAACAATAGGATTAGAATGCATTCATCAGGTTCTGTATAAAAAGATCCATTCAATCATTCGAAATAGTGTAACCATCCTTCCTCTCCAGAAGTTTGTGATCTGAAGGTCTAAGGTTTTTTCTTTTAAATGCACACAGTAAAAATCTACTCACTTTCCTTTATTATCTGAGATTGTCATCTGTGATCAGTGACTCCCTCAGAATCATTCTATATCTAGCTGTTTTCTCTTTTCTTTTTTCAGTGCCTAACAAGGTCCAGGGAGTCAGTATCAGCAACTCGGCCAGGAGTGACTATTTAAAGGTATCCTGGGTACATGCCTCTGGAGACTTTGATCACTATGAAGTCACCATTAAAAACAAAAACAACTTCATTCAAACAAAAAGCGTTCCCAAGTCTGAAAATGAGTGTGTATTTGTTAAGCTAGTCCCTGGACGGTTGTACAGTGTTACTGTTAGTACAAAGAGTGGACAATATGAAGCCAGTGAACAAGGGAATGGAAGAACAAGTAAGTGGAAAGATTGCAGAATCTGATGGTTGGTTGGGACTTTAAAGGTCACTGAGTATATAATTTATCTGAACCTTGCATTTTATCTACTTACTGATCAGTAAATTATATTCCCAGTTAGTCTCACTTGGAACTAACATCATTCAGCCAAGCCAAGACCTTGTAATCACAGAATATTTATTGACAGATAAAAGCAAGCATAGAGGACAAGCAGGAAGGCCAAATTTCACATTTTTCTTCCCTGTCCTTCTGCGTCATACATTTAAAGTTCTAGACATCTTGTTTTATCTTATGATTGAGATCATAACTCATTTTATAATTATATTCTACCAACACTTAGCATATAAGATTTATGTAAGGAAAAAAATTACAATTTTAATAGTGGCTTCCAATTTCTCTTGTTTAATTATGCGTGAAGTTGCTGACGTGTTTTATTTGGGGAACAGAGATGTTTGCCAGTTCTGTGAATGTGATTCATAAATTATTGTGGAGTAAACTCTAATCAGTCACTTTCTTGAAATGTCTTCTTGTAGTCCCAGAGGCTGTTAAGGATCTCACACTGAAGAACAGGAGCACGGAGGACCTTTGGGTGACATGGACACGAGCTGATGGGGATGTCGACCAGTACGAGATCCAGCTGCTCTTCAACGATATGAAAGTATTTCCTCCTTTTCACCTCGTCAGCACTGCAACTGAGTATCGATTCACCTCCCTCACACCAGGGCGCAAGTATAAAATTCTTGTCTTGACGGTTAGTGGAGATGTCCAACAGTCAGCCTTCATTGAGGGCTTCACAGGTAATTGGAAATCCGGCTCCCGAACCTGACTAGATAGAGCTGTGTATTTAGCATGCAGGGTAGCCAAGTGTTTTGGTTGAGGATTTGAAGGGCTAAGCGGTGAGGAAGGAGTGGAAAGAAAGGAGAAGTTTATCTCGATAGTGACAATGATGTTGTCCAAGCGGGTTTAACAAAACTGAAGTATGACGTAGGGAAGAAGAAGAAGTTTCTGAAAAAAAAAAAAAAGGATTGAACTGATGTGAATAGCTGTTGCCTGTGAGTCNAGGAGTAAGCATCTTTTAATTTCATGGTTGCAGTCACCATCTGCATTTATATTAATAACACTATTCATATAGTCCTTTCAAAACAAAAATAAGCTAGAAGCACCCTGTAAATACCAGGCATCTCAAATGATCCTTAGGGACCTTCCTGGTGGCCCAGCGTTTAAGACTTCACCTTCCAATGCAGGGGTGCAGATTTGATCCCTGGTCAGGGAGCTAAGATCCCACATACTTCAGAGCCAAAAAACCAAAACACAAACCAGAAGCAATATTGTAACAAATTCAATAAAGACTTTTAAAATGATCCAGTCCACATCAATTAAAAAATAATAATAATGATCTTTAGCCACACTACAAAGTAGAGATCATTATCTTCATTTTATAGATGAGGAAAGTAAGGCTTAGAAAGTTTATGAAACATTATCAAGGATACATGTAATAAGACCTAGAACTATAAGTCACGTCTCTGACTCCAAACCGCATGGTCTCTCTACCACGACACAGTATGTGCTAGATGTCTTCTACCCTCATGACCGTTTATTTAGCTGTGGGGCCTGGGCCTCTGTGCTGTGCCCTGCCTGTCTCTATTTCATATGTATCTCCAACTATACGTCAAGCACTGTGTTAGAAAATGGGCACGACAGAGCCCTTGACCAAAGAAGTCTACAGTCTAGAGAAGGAAGCAGAGAAGTGAAAAGGCAATTACAGTACAGCACAATACTTGTTAAAGTTAAAAGTGGGATATTATAGAAGCAAACAAAAAGAGTCAAGGGGACGTGCCTGGTGGCCCAATGGCTAAGACTCCATGCTCCCCATACAGGGGGCCTGGGTTCAATTCCTGGTCAGGGAACTAGATCCCACATGCCACTACATGCCACAGCTAAAGATCCTGCATACTGCAACTAAGACCTGGCACCACCAAATAAATAAATAAAAATTTGGAGGGGGAAAGAGTCAGGGAAGGCTTCCAGGAGAAAGTAACATTTAAAAAGACGCTAGGAAATCATCCTGGTGAAGTATATGTTGATCTGGTTCAAGGAGAAAAGCGAAGGCCTGGAGGGAAGAGGATGCATGGCACATTTGAGGAGCTACACACCATTATTTCTAGAATAAAGATGTGAGCCATGTGGCCAAGTAGGTAGATGGACCTAATTGCCAAGGGCCTCGTTGTTAAGGTTATAGAATTACAGAGAGGCGTGAAGGGCCATCAGCGTGTGCTATGAGAATCTGCCAAACAGTTCAATTTGGAGCAGTGGGACATGAGGAAACTCTGGTCAAGAGACCCTTGCAGTGGTGTGAGTGAGAAATGACAGTGTCCTATGCTAGTGCAGTAGAGGAGGAGAGAAGTGGAGAGACCCAAAAGTTGTAAGATTTAAGATGCAGGAATGACAGGACTCATCCTTGATTATGTCGAAGGGTGAGGGTGACAAGTGAAGTTTCTGACTTGGACCAAGAGATAGAAACAAAGAGCACTAAGGAGGTGGTGGAAGGGAGATGAGGAGTTCGATCTGGGCATCTTGAGAGCTGGGAGTCCGTGGAACATCCAGAGAGGAATGTCATTTGCAAAACTAGAAGAGAGATCTGGACTGAGTTTAAATCTGGGAGTCATCACCACATGGGTGACAGTTCAAATCATGGGAGTGGATGAGATCTCTTGAGGAGATGGGGTAGAATGAGAAAAAATATAAGCATAGAACACTAAATATTATTAATAAACAATACTATCTGGCCTTTCACATCAGAAGCCATAGACAAAGACTGTTATATGCTAGTGTTTAGGTCAAGGCTTGAAGCTTTGACCTGAGTTAATCTTGGGAAGGAAAGTCTAAACAAACAACGTAATTCAGTCATCCAAACTATATTCACTGAATGTAAGTTTGTTCAGCATTCTTCCACTTTGTAAATACTTAGATACATATCACTCTGCATATCTCTTAGTGTCACTCTCACTAATTTTTCTATTTGTTTGACTTCAAGATCCTTTCTAAATCAGAGGGGGGAAAATAGAGAAGGTAAGCAGTTATATGGATAATGCAGATCAAGGAATACGGGGTTGACCCCAAAAGTCCATTCCATAGGGTGTTCAGAAAAATCTGAACAAGCTTTTGGGCCAGACCAACACTTTCTCTGAAGGGCACATGAAGAGTGTCAGTGCAACCATGAGGCATCATCTTCCATCTGTAGTTGATTTAGGGAAGTTTTTCTCAATTGATTACTTTGCCCTAAGTGATGTAATCTGCTTCTCTCTAAATTTTTTTTTTTTTTTTGCAGTCCCAGCATCTGTCCAGGGAATTACTGCAGACAATGCATACAGTAGTCATTCCTTAATAGTAAGTTGGCAAAAAGCTGTTGGCATGGCAGAAAGATATGATATCCTACTTCTGAGTGAAAATGGGATCCTCCTAAGTAACACATCAGAGGCAGCCACCACGAAGCAGCACAAGTTTGAAGACCTAACACCAGGAAAGAAGTACAAGATACAGATCCTAACCGTCAGTGGAGGCCTCTTTAGCAAGGAAGCCCAAACAGAAGGCCGAACAGGTAATTCGCACAGCTTACTGTTTTGTGCAAGATACATCCTTGTCTGCCATTCCTTAAGAACTGCAGACTCAAAGGGATGAAGTAACATTGGGAGATGAAGTCTATTTCTTGACACAGCAGGAACATTCACGGTGATCTGCCACTTCCACACCTGTGTACAGCTGAAGGCCTGTTCACACAGCCTTCAGCTCACCATACTCCAATTCAAGATTCTTCATCATTTCTGGCTCTGTTCATTTCTTAATGTTGCTGTAATATATTGTCACTAACTTTGTACCTCAAACAACACAAATATATCATCATCTTCTGTAGATCAAAATCGGAAAATAAGCCTCATGGCGTTAAAATCAAGGTGTCAGGTCACAGAAGGGCCGTGTTTCTATTCTAGAGACTTTATGGGGAGAATCTATTCCTTGCCTTTTCAATTCTAGAGGTCACTCACATTTCTTCCAGGAGTGACTTCACTCCAACTTCTCTGCTCTTCCGCCTCCTTCTTCTATCTTTCATGCACTCTTGTGATTCCATTGGTCACCATCTGGACAATCCTGAATAATCTTGTCACCTCAAGATCCTGACTCAATCACATTTGCAAAGTCCGTTTTGCCACAGAAAGTAACATATTCGTAGGTTCTTGAGATCAGGACATGGATGTCTTTGGGGGCCATTATTCAGACAGCACCACTGGTCTAATGATTGTTTATTAAGTACCTAGGTCTGAAAGGACTTTCCTGGTAGCTCAGAGGGTAAAGAATCTGCCTGCAATGCAGGCGAGCTGGGTTCGATCCCTGGGTTGGAAAGATCCCCTGGAGAAGGGAACAGCTACCCACTCTAGTATTCTTGCCTGGAGAATCCCATGGACAGAAGACCCTGGTGGGCTACAGTCCGTGGGGTCACAAAGAACTGGACATGACTAAGTGACTTTCACTTTTCACTGAGAAGAACATTAAAGCAGGAAAGTGGGTTAGCAAGTGTTAGAAGCTTAACATTTTAGATAGTATAGTCCTGAAAGGTTTTGTTGAGAAGGTGACAGTTGAGTAAAAATTAAAAAAAAAAAAAAAGAGAAAGAGGATGGTATAGACATTTGGGGAAGAGTATCCCCAAGTAGCGCCACCTGGAGAAGGGAATGGCATTCCACTCCAGTGTTCTTGCCTAGAGAATCCCATGGACAAAGGAGCCTGGCAGGCTATAGTTCATGGAGTCACGCAGAGTTAGACATGACTGAGCTAATTAGCCCATCAGTTCATGGAGTCACACAGAGTTGGACATGACTGAGCTACTTAGCCCATCCCCAAGTAGAGAAACAGGAAGGCAAAGATCCTGAGGCGGGAGGGTGGAGGCCAGTTGGAGGAACAGTGATGAGGCTGCTTTGGCAGACGCAGTGAGTGACACAGAGTGGGAGGAGGTGGTTAGAGCAATGACTGGGATCCTAAGCTAATGGCAGCCATGGAAACAGTAAGGGTCCAAAGCTAAACTAACTCAGGGGCCTGATGAAGAGTAGTAGATACAATGAGAAAATAGTCCTGTGTTAGATAAGATGGCACCGAGTGGCTGAGTGGAGTGTAAGAGGAGGAACAGAAGAAGATTCTAGAGTTTCTCCATGGGGTATCTGGTGGAAGATGATTCTGTTAACTGAGATAAGAGAAGCTGAAAGAGAGTGTGTCAGGGAAAAAGACACAGGGCTCAGTTCCGAACCAGTTTGAGATGTCTGAATGATGTGTAGAGAGAGGTGAGCAATAGGTCATTGAAAATAGGGACCCACCTCAGAAAAGTGAGCTGGGGATAAAGACTGGGATAAAAATTCTAGGTAAATTCTCCATGTTTTAGTCTGTTCAAGATTCTGTACTGAGAATACCATAAACTAAATGGTTTGAACAACAGACATTAATGCTCACAGTTCTGGGGGCTGGAAGGTCAAGGTCAAGACTCCAGCAGATTTGGTGTCTGGTGAGGGCCCATTTTCTGGCTTAGGGAGGACACCTCACCTCACCTCACGTGGCAGGGAGGACAAGAGCACCTTCTGTGGTCTCTTTCATGAGGCACTGATCCCACTCACAAAGTCTCCACCCTTAAGACCTAATTATCTCCCTCTGGCTACACCCGGTAGGTTTCAACATATGAATTTGGTGGGCGGAGGGAGGAGCACAAACTTGCAGACCGCAGCAATCTATAAAGTGAGTGGGATTGATTGCTGAGCTAATATTATGGATTATGAAGGGGACAGAGGATGATACCATGGGAAATACCAACTTTTAAGGATCTGGCATAAGGAGAGGGGAAAAGCAAAAGAGCCCGAGAAAGTGTTTGGAGTGGAGAACCCAAGAGAAACTGAGACAGGTGTCTTGTCTTATTTCCACTGGCATCCTAAGACTTCTTGGGTGTCAGGCAGCATCTGTGCCAACAGTCTGGAAGCAGGTTGTTTTTGGTGGCACTCGATCACCTTGCCAGCAGGTAGCATGGAAGGGCAAAGGAGTTGCAAAATCCCAATGTAAATCTTTTCTTCATATATATAGTTTTGGCTTTTCCTCTTCCTTCTCTTTCCCATTGTTGTCATTCAGTCATGTCCAGCTCTTTGTGACTTCATGGACTGTAGCACACCAGGCTCCTCTGTCCTCTACTATCTCTTTCCTATATTCCTAAAAGAATTTTCTTCCTGCTTGATTTTTCTTTCCTTACCCGCTCACTCTCTCCTCCACTCTGCCCTTCCCTCCAGTGGTCACTTTTTAGCTCTCAGATGGCACTCAGAGATAGTTTTGTTTTTGTCTCTGATCTAGCTCTTAGTATTTGAAAAACATTTAGTTACACAAGTCAGACTAACATTTATTTTATAAATGTTATAAAATATAGAAATATATTTTAAATATATTTAAATTATATTTTATAATTATACTATACATATATATTTATATAAATATTTAATAATGTCCTTGAATATAGTATTCCATTAGTGTTTCTTTTTTTCTGTTCTCTTGAGGTTTTGTTTTTTAACATTAGCAGTTCCAGCATCAATAATTCACAATATTCAGATTTATTTGCTTTGGAGTCTCCATGAAGTCAGGTATTTTCAAAAGAAGGGACCACATGTTTTGAGCTTCTTGTTGGAGTGTGGCCATCCAGATGTCAATCTGGGGCTGTGTCAGAAATGTGCCAAAACTCAGTCTCACTCTGTTGCTTCCTGATTTTTCTAGTCCCAGCAGCTGTCACCAATCTGAGGATCACAGAGAACTCCACGCGACACCTGTCCTTTAGCTGGACCCCCTCAGAGGGGGAGCTCAACTCCTACAACATCTTTCTGTACAACCCAGATCGAACTCTTAAGGATCGAGCTCAAGTTGACCCGCAAGTCCAGAGCTTCTCCTTCCAGAACTTGCTACAAGGTCGAATGTACAGAATGGTGATTGTAACTCACAGTGGGGAGCTGTCGAATGAGTCTTTCATATTTGGGAGAACAGGTAAGACCTGAACTCAATGTGTAATGAACAGCAGGGAAATTGTCACAGTACTCACTGGCTTTTCCTTGATTTGATTTTAGTTTCCTTCTCTACACAGGGTGTAGCTTTATATGAAATTTGTGACATTTCTAACCCTAAATCAGACATTTGATTTATATGTCACAATAGTTTCTGCATTTGTTTCTGCTTTGTTTCTACCATGTGTTTACCTCATAAGAGTTTGGTGGAAAAATGAATCTGGCTCCTCCACTTGCCAGCAAACCACTACAAGAGGGTTATAACACATTGGGTTCAATTCAAACTGTGCCTTTCAGCTTTGTACAAGAAATAAGTGGAGTGGAGAGCAGGTGCCAAGGAGGGCAGCTACAAATGGGACGAAAAGCAATGACCGCTGTGAATCAGAAACACAGCGCTAGATGCAGTGAACACAGGCGTTCCAGGAAAATGTGAAAGAAGCATCTCTGGGTTTCACATAAGAAACTTTATCTACTCTTTCCTGATTGTTGCTGTTCAGCTGCTCAGTCATGTCCAACTCTTTGTGACTCGATGGACCGCAGCATACTTGGCTTCCCTGTCCTTCACTGTCTCCCAGAGCTTGCTCAAACTCATGTCCATAGAGCTGATGATGCCATCCAACCATCTCATCTCTGTCGTCCCCCTTCTCCTCCTTCCTTCAATCTTTCCCAGCATCAGAGTCTTTTCTAAGGACTTGGCTGTTTGCATCAGGTGGCCAAAGTATTGGAGCTTCAGCTTCAGCATCAGTCCTTCCAAAGAATATTCAGGATTGATTTCCTTTACAATTGACTGGTTGGATCTCCTTGCAGTCCAAGGGACCGTCAAGTGTCTTCTCCAACACCACAGTTCAAAAGCATCAATTCTTCCATGCTCAGCCTGCTTTATAGTCCAACTCACATCCATACATGACTACTGGAAAAACCATAGCTTTGACTATACTGATCTTGGTCAGCAAAGTAATGTATTTACTTTTTAATATGCTGTTTAGGTTTGTCACAGCTTTTATTCCAAGAAGCAAGCATCTTTTAATTTTATGGATCCCCAGTCACCATCCGCAGTGATTTTGGAGCCCAAGAAAATCAAGTCTGTCACTGTTTCCATTGTTTCCCCATCTATTTACCATGAAGTGATGGGACTAGATACCAAGATCTTAGTTTTTTGAATGCTGAGTTTTAAACCAGCTTTTTCACTCTCCTCTTTTACCTTCATTAAGAGGCTTTTTAGTTTCTCTTCACTTTCTGTCATAAGGGTGGTGTCATCTGCATATCTGAGATTATTGATATTTCTCCCAGCAATCNTGCTGCAGTCCGTGGGGTCACAAAGAGTTGGACACGACTGGACTACTGAACTGAACTGAACTGAACTGAGGAAACCTGAAGTGAGCATTCTAGAATTTCTGTGAAAGACATAGTGCCTTTTTACTCAGGGCACAGGGCACTCTCTGCAGGTCCAGCTAGTGTAACCAACCCCGTTATCTTCATGGGTTCCCCTTCATGTGCTTGCTGCAGAAAACAGTGATTCCAACAAAGCGCAAATCATGTTATTCTGTTTCCCTCCTTATCTAATGTGGTTAGGGGCCACGTCATTTGATCTTTCTGTACAAACTTGTGAACTCTGCTTAACTTTCTCCTTCTGACAGCCATACAATTTAAGTTCTTTTCCTCCCTCTAATTGTCACTGATGGTCCAGAGATCTTAATCTGTATCTAAAGAAGTTGGAAATTTGCATTTTGAACCCAAGGGTTTATTTGGACGTCCATTAAAACTTAAAAATTTTAAATCAATTTATTCTCCTGATGATTCATGGAGAGTTTCTTTTTAGGTTTTCTGATGAATCTGCCTCAACCAGAAAGTTAACTATGTGTAGTAACATATACACTGATCCTCAAGGCATTTATAGTACTTTATTGTTATTAGAAATAAAATGTAAAAGAGATGGCTCACAGATTCTAATAAACATATCAACTACACATTAAATCCCTGCACTAGACTCTTTACCTTAAAAAGGGAAAGAAATGGTAGCTTCTAAAAAATTACTTCTGTTTTTTTTTTCTCAAACACCCTCCACTGCGATAGAACAAGTTGATTTGATGCTGTAGGAATAAGTTTTAAACCAGTCAGTAATCAGTATCCAGTAGAAGACCAAAGTTTATCCTGTATCAAAATGTTTTACTCCCTAAGATACAGGCTCAATGCCATATCAAGGATAAGTGGTTGTCCCAGAAATTCTGACAGTTGAAAGGAGTTGCATAAAGATTGCACTTGGAAGGCATGAGATATTGGGACTTTTCTCAAAGTTGTGTACACCATTTCAAAGTGTATATTTGTCAAGGTAGACTGGATAATGAAAATTATGATGATTGCATTTACTGTCCAGCTTAAATCACTCCACAATATCAAAACTCTCAAGGGTTCAATGTATGACTTAAACCATAGATGAGAGATTGCAAAGGCAGTAATTATGCTTCTCTGATGCTGTTATGCTCAGGTAATATCTGCTTTTGTGTGGAGTAGTGCCAGGACTATGTGAAGAAAGATGCTGCCATCTCTAGGAAGTTTGTGAAGATAGAATATGAAAATGTGGACAGAGCTGAAGTCTGGCCAGAAGCACTGAAGCTGATTTTCCTTCACTTTGCCTAATCTTGCCAAGTATCGTGTATTACCATTGTTTGGTAATAGACCTTTATTTTCCTACTACTGGGGTGGTTTACACTGAATAAACAAAACACATTTAAAAAGCATTAGATGTTAGCCATTGTCCTATGTTAGAAATTATGTACCTGGTTGTTCTGTGTAACTCTTTGTAACCCCATGGTCTGTAGCCCGCCAGGCTCCGCTGTCCATAAGATTTTCCAGGCAAGTTTCTACTCTAGGGGATCTTCACCACCCAGGGACTGAGCCCACATCTCCTGCAGCTCCTGTACTAGCAAGCAGATTTTTTATCACTGGGCAACCTGGGAATGCCATGTATAAATTATAGAGATACATAAATGATGTGTTAACCCTTGAGAGCTAAATAGGGGAAGTGGACTTGTGTATGAATACATCTACCTGATGTGCTATGTTAGTCGCTTGCATGGATGTGGGCCCTCAGAAGTGTACCAGATACAGCAGATACGGGGTAAGCGGGGAGAGGCAACCAGAAAAACTTCATTGAGATGATTTAACCTGAACCAGAAGAAGGAACAAAGTTTAGGTTATTCAAGTTCCTCAGTTTCTAGAAGATAAATTGATATTTCATTTTACATTTTTACCTTAAAAGTATTTCAAAATTATTTCCCGTTGCTTGACTATACAAACTTTTGGCTGTCATGTTGCCCAAGAAGTAGGCACAGATGGCAGTTTTCACCTTTCAAACCAGTGAAAATCTTCGATGATCAAGTTTCTTTCTTCTTTTTCAAAAAAAAAATTATTTTTATTTTATTTTACTTTACAATACTGTATCGGTTTTGCCATACATTGGCACGAATCCACCACAGGTGTACATGAGTTCCCAATCCTGAACCCCCCTCCCACCTCCCACCCCATATCATCTCTCTGGATTGTCCCCGTGCACCAGCCCCAGGCATCCTGTATCCTACATCGAACATAGACTGGCGATTCGTTTCTTACGTNAGTGTCTTACACATAGTAAAGACTATAAATGGAAGCCTTTATTATTATGGTATCATATTACCTCTTCCTACAAAGTACATTAAAAGTATGTCTGATGTCACTCATCTATCTTATTTGTGTATGGTGCAGAAATAATTGCATGATTTTTTCACTTTCTTGTACATACAGCCCCAAGTCCTCCCAGTCTTATGTCATTTGCTGATGTTACAAACACATCACTGGCCATCACCTGGAAAGGGCCACCAGACTGGACAGACTATGATGACTTCGAGCTGCAGTGGTTCCCCAGAGATGCCGTCACAGTCTTCAACCCCTACAGCAACAGAAAATCCGAAGGACGCATCGTGCATGGTCTTCGTCCAGGGAGATCTTATCAATTTAGTGTCAAGACCGTCAGTGGTGATTCCTGGAAAACCTACAGCAAACCAATTTTTGGATCTGTGAGGACAAGTATGACATGTTTTGCTACTCTTGCTTCTCAGATGAAATGGGGAGGAAGTATGTGTTCCAACATCTTATTGAACTGGGGCTTGGTTTAAATCTACATTTTTACCTGGAATTGGTTAGATTTGAATTCAGACAGAAGTTCTACATAGATTTATTCATTTATTCAGCTTTAACAAGAAGAAATCATCTCTGCCTTCATGGAGCTTACAACTCAGTGGGAGGTACTGTCATTAAAAAGACAGTTTGGGTATGATGAAGTATTTGGCCCTAGAAAAGCATATGGCAAAGATATCTGACCCAACACAAGGGAACTTCCTAGAAGGAGAAGCATCCAAATCAAAACTTAAGGAAAGAGTAAGACTTGCAGGTGGAGGTGAGGAAAGAAGTAAAAGAATATTCCAGGTAGAGAGAATAAAGATTCTAAAACCAGGCAGGAGACAGAAATAGAAAGGAGTTCAGTTGACCAAAAGATAAAAGGTGAGGATTAGGAAAATCAGGTCATGAAATGTCTGTGAGCCATGGTAATGACTTTGAACCTCAATCCATTGGAGCCACTGAAGGCTTTTTGGCTGAGATATAATAAGTTTGCATTTTATAAAAGTCACTGTGGGGGTGCTACAGAGAATGGATTGAAAGGGGCAAACTAGAAGTAGAGGGACTGGTTAGAGCAAAATGCTGTAAATTCTAAGGATGAGAATACCTCAATGATAAAATGTATATCAGTTTCTTCCCCAAGGCATTTTGAGATAAGTACCGCAAATAAAGAAACAGAAATTTTTGGCATAGTTACCTCAATCCAAATATTTATTGCTCAGTGATACCCAGTAAATGTAGATTCAGAGATCAGGCCAGATAGTTATTGGTTATTGATAAAATACAAAGCTGAAAATTAGAAATTTAAGCCAGTAGCCATTTTGTTAATTCAACAAACATTAATGCTACAATAGTTCTAACTTGTGTTTTAAATTTTATCCAAAAAGTAGTTTGGGATCAGATAACTGTGAGTTGAGAGAAACATGTGAAAAAGAACTAAGACTTGTCATTTATAGCAAGATCAGGAAGAGTTTTCAGTGACTTACTGTAGGCTGTGGAATTGAATCCCAGGTGTCCAGTCTAAGAACTCAGTTGAGGCTGGGCTGGTCAGATCACATCTGGAGAGTTATATCCAGTCCTAGATGCTAGAATGTAAGAGAGGCATTTACCAAACGGGGCTTCCTCAAAAGGAGAGCAGCCAACACCAAGAGGGGCTTGATAATGAGTCTTATGGGGAATGGCAGAGTGAACTTTGAAGATTGCATTAATTAGGATCAAGTTTGGCTGTGGGGAGAAGGCAATGGCACTCCACTCAAGTACTCTTGCCTGGAAAATCTCATGGATGGAGGAGCCTGGTAGGCTGCAGTCCATGGGGTCGCTAGGAGTCGGACACGACTGAGCGACTTCACTTTCACTTTTCACTTTTATTGCATTGGAGAAGGAAATGGCAACTCACTCCAGTGTTCTTGCCTGGAGAATCCCAAGGACAGCAGGGGATCCTGGTGGGCTGCCATCTCTGGGGTCTCACAGAGTCAGACACGACTGAAGTGACTTAGCAGCAGTAGCAGCAGCAACAGAAAACCCAAGATAACAGAGGATTAAACAAAACAGAGAGAAGGAAATGGCAACCCACTCCAGTGTTCTTGCCTGGAGAATCCCAGGGATGGCAGAGCCCAATGGGCTGCCGTCTGTGGGGTCGCACAGCTTCGGACACAACTGAAGTGACTTAGCAGCAGCAGCAGCAGCAGCAAACAAAACAGACGTCGAGAATTCTCATGTAAAATCTTTCCAGTGACCTATTTCTTGCAAAAACATTCCAGCCGTGATAAACACTGTGCATGGCTCCACCAGCCATGCCTCCTAACCCCACCTTTGATGCCCAGGTTCATGGTTGTCTCTGCCTAAAATACCTCTTTCCCAGTATCTTGGTGAAGTGTCATCTCTACCAGAAAGACTTTGCTGAGTCCTGCCCAGCACTAACACCAGCAACAGGAAGTTGTCTTTTACTCCATAGAGCATCCTCTTCTCCATCTCATTTCTACCTTGTATTATGTTTAGGACTCATCTCACTTTCCGAGAGGTTGCAGCTAATATCTTATTCATTTCTATACTGTTCATAGACCCTAGAAGGGCACTTTGTATGCAGTAGATACTCATTTCTCAGTGAATTGGAGACCTGACCTGAGTCTTGGTAGACAAGCAGGATTTAGAGGTAAAAAAGGAGACAGAAGGAGGTGAAGGAAGAGATCGAATTGAAGCAAATTCCCATATACTTCGTGTAAATTATCAGAATGTTGGATTAGGCTGGATGTTTTAAAAGACTTTCTCCAAAGCTGAAAGAGAGATCTTTAGATCTCAGCTGTGACTTGGTTTGAAGGGAGTTCAAAACTGTTTGCTTCAAAGGCCAATTCTTCCTCTATTCTGAAAAATTCTTGGTTTGATTGTTTTTTCCCTAAATCATCCTCATCTGACCTGCTGTGACTCATCTCACATTTATAGACCTTGATTGTTGTTGCTCAGTCGCTTAGTTGTGTCTAACTCTTTGTGATCCCATGGATTGCAGCACGCTAAGCTCCTCTGTCCTTCATTATCTCTCAGGGTTTGCTTAGATTCATATCCATTGAGTCAGTGATGCTGTCTAACCATCTCATCCTCTGCTGCCTCCTTCTCTTGCCCTCAACATTTCTGAACATCACGGTCTTTTCTAATGAGTCAACCTTTTGCATCAGGTGGCCGAAGTATTGGAGCTTCAGCATCAGTGAATATTCAGGGTTGATTTCCTTTAGGGTTGACTGGTTTAATCTCCTTGCTGTCCAAGGGACTCTCAAGAGTCTTCTCCAGCACCACAGTTCAAAAGCATCAATAGATAAGCCCTGATATGAAACAGGACTTCACTCAGTGGCACACCAATGCTGTGTGTTTATTGTGAACAAGAACTTCTATAACAAATTAGGGGTCAGGGGAAGGTGGGCTGTCCTCCAAATCAGAGTGATGAGTGNATAGATAAGCCCTGATATGAAACAGGACTTCACTCAGTGGCACACCAATGCTGTGTGTTTATTGTGAACAAGAACTTCTATAACAAATTAGGGGTCAGGGGAAGGTGGGCTGTCCTCCAAATCAGAGTGATGAGTGTGGCTCTGGGAGTGCCAAGTAGGTCTACACATAGTTCGCAGAAGATCTTATATAACGGGGTAGCCTTTGTTAATAACAGTTTGGTTATTAACGTGCAGTCATATGACTGGTTTTCTTTCAGACTGAATCTTTCTTTATGGGTGTGTCACTCACAAGAACAAATAAAATCCACTGCTATTCAACGCAATGCAGTGCCTGTCCCCACTGAGTCAGGCACTGTGTCAGGCAGAAGAAAATGAATGACCGTAAGCACAGGGCCATGAAACAGGGGTGTGGAAGAGTCTGATGTTTGCGGGGAACCACAGGGGTTTCAGTGCCTGGAGTATGGCATGTGAGTGGGTGGGGAAGGGGAGGCAAAAATGGAAGAGTGGGACGGAAGCCAGACACAGAAGGTAGCAAGGCAGCCATGCCATTTCTTACTGTCCTTACTGTAAGAACTAACATCTGGGCTTCCCTGGTGGTCCAGTGGTTGGGAGTCCACCTGCCAACACAGGGCACATGGGTTTGATCCCTGATCTGGGAAGACCCCACACGAGGTGGAGCAGCTAAGCCTGTGCACGGTAACCACTGACCCAGTGCAAGAGAAGCCACCACAAGGAGTAGCCTCTGCAGCACACCTAGAAAGTAGCCCTCACTTGCTTCAAGCAGAGAAAGCTGTGTGCAGCAAGGAAACCCGGTGCAGCCCAAAGTAAAATGAATTTTTTAAAAAGAACTGAAATTTATTGAGCAATTACCGCGCAAGCCCCTGTGCTAGGTGTCTATGCACGTTTCAACTCACTGAGTCATTCCAACAAGCACACGAAGTGTCTGTTGTTTAGTTGCTAAGCCACATCTGACTCTTTTGCAACCCTACTGCCTGTAGCTCACCAGGTTCCTCCATCCATGCGGTTTCCCAAGTAAGAATATTGGCGTGGTTGCCATTTCCTTTTCCAGAGGATCTTCCTGACTCAGGCATTGAACTGGCATCTCCTGCATTGGCAAGCAGATTCTTTACCACTGAGCCATGAGGGAAGCTCAACCACGAGAAGTAGATATTCTTAACTTCCCCACTTTACAGGTGGGCCACAGATATGTTAAATCTCTTGCCCAGGATTGCATCGCTGATAAACAGAATTTGAATTCAGTCAGATCAAGCTGCACTATTAACCTCTAGGCTACTCGGCCCCACCTTCTGTCTGACGCCTGCCTTCTATCTGACGCTTGATTTCAGTGTCCCTGTTTACATTCTGTTTTCAGTCACATTGGCACCTGGTGGTTCTTTCTAAAGGGACAGCATTTTAACTTTCAGTGTTTCTCAAAGTGAGGAGGCCTAGTTGGCAGAAATTGCCTTGGAGACCTATGAAAAGCTGTTCACAGAAGATCGAGAGTTATTTATTTAGATCTCTGAGCTAGCTGGAGTCAAAGGAACTAAAAATGTGTCTCCCAGAGTTGTGAAGTGTCTCTCCCTCTCTTTTATTTAGAGCCAGACAAGATACAGAACCTGCATTGCCGCCCTCAGAACTCCACAGCCATTGCCTGTTCTTGGATCCCTCCCGATTCTGACTTTGATGGGTACAGCATTGAGTGCAGGAAAATGGACACTCAAGAAGTTGAGTTCTCCAGAAAGCTGGAGAAAGAAAAATCTCTGCTTAACATCATGATGTTAGTGCCTCATAAGAGGTACCTGGTGTCTATCAAGGTGCAATCGGCCGGCATGACCAGCGAGGTGGTTGAAGACAGCACCATCACCATGATAGACCGTAAGTGTCCTGGATGTGCCTTCCTCTGTGCTCCCATCACCCTTGTCCACGTGTGTACGGCTCATTTCCACATTAGCAAGTCCTGTTGTCACTTGAAGAGGACTAAAAGGCTCTGAAAAGTATAACCATTTCTCTGCGTAAAGCATCCTGGTAGCAAACAAGTTAAATGGTCTGAAAGAACCTGAATGAATTAGTGTTTAAATACATCTCTTGCTTGATGTAGAAGGAGCCATGATAGAGCTTTTAAGCAATTTGATGCTAAAACTTCAGGAAATCCTGCTGAGGAGCTGCCTCTTTCCTTATGTTTAAGATGCTGCCGACAAGTCACTTCCTCTGCCCGCTTCCCTTCGGGAGAGGAGGAGGGTTCCTTGATTCCAAGCATTAGACACACACACACACACACACACACACACACACGACACACGTGCAGCCTGATGTAGGTCAATGAAGACCTTCATCTCACTAATATTTTATATTCAAAAGCATAGTTGTGACCCTTCTTGGTTGCCTTCCCATCCTTCTTCCAGGCCCCCCTCCTCCACCTCCACATATTCGTGTGAATAAAAAGGATGTGCTAATTAGCAAATCTTCCATCAACTTTACTTTCAACTGCAGCTGGTTCAGCGACGCCAATGGAGCTGTGAAATACTTCACAGTGGTGGTGAGAGAGGCTGATGGTAAGTGATCATGAGTTAACTCCAAGACACAGGATTACTTTCTCGAAAGTCAGCTGTGGGGGCTCCTTCTGTGACAAGTTTTTAAAAGAAGAAAATTTAATTTTTATATCATTTCGCTGTATCTCTGCTGATTGCAGTGAGATGTAACAAGAAAAAGAAAACCTACTGGAAGCCTATTATTTGCAGGATTTAATTATTAAATGGGTAATAATAGCAACTATATCAATAATCACAATAACCATCATTTGCTTGTTGCTGTTGCAGGCACTGTTGGAAATGCATTGCGTTTACTGACTCATTCAGTCTTTACTACTCATTCAGTCCCATTCAGCTCCATTATTCTGCCATTAAGCAGCAACGTGCTTTGTCTGTCTTCCCCACTCCCTGTCTCAAATACCTCTACCAATCATATACTCCCAAACCACTCACCAATTCACAAAAATGCTCAAACGCTTGAAAGAGGGAAAAAATGATCATGAAAAGCATCCTTTCCTTTCTCTCCTGAATTTTCAATATGTTTCATTATCTAGTCTACTAAATTATTCAGTGTTACCTAACTCTTATGTAACAGGCAAATTCTAGGTGATTCTTATAATAACATTCCATTCAACCAAGTAAGAGCTCTAGTGCTTATGACATCAGCATCTATCAGATCATCCTCAGTTGTTTGTACCTGGGGACACACATGTCTGTATCTGTTTTTGCCACTGAGGTCCTGTGTGTTATTTCTCCACAACAGATGTTTGTGTCTGGAATGATATTAATATATCCTGCATGTCATATATTTTTCATAACTGTTTAAGATGCTGCACTGGAGTTTCTCGAGCATCCCTATTTTAACTCATTGGTGGGCAATAGGAAGGTTTAAACCTGCCATGACAAATGTTGGAGCTAAATGGTATTTTAGTCTCACTAGGTACTTTTGGGGCTTTTCAGTTGGCACTAGTGGTAAAGAACTTACCTGCCAGTACAGGAGATGTAAGAGACGTGGGTTCGATCCCTAGGTTGGGAAGATCCCCTGGAGGAGGGCATGGCAACCCACTCCAGTCTAGAGAATCCCATGAACAGAGGAGCTGGGCGGGCTACAGTCCATAGAGTTGCAGAGAGTCAAACAGGACTAAAGTGATTCAGCACACATGTACTTTTATATTTTATTTAATTGTACTACAGCCAGTTATGCATAATCAATTCAGTAATTTCAAGGGTCAGTGTTGCATCCCAGATTTCCTCACACATAGTAGTTGGAGATAAATAGGTGAACTGTGAAGAGATTTTAAATTTAAGTAGGCTACAATGAAGATAGTGTTTTGCTACCTAAATATGTCAGCAGCCAAAAAAAATAACACCCCAAAATTTAGCCTTGTGTGCTCCAGCCAGGTGGGTTTCAACGACTGATGTCCATGGAGATGGGCTGTGCTCTCCTGGTGATCTAAGATAACAAACCGGCTCACATAAACGTCATTTATAGCATATATACTCTCCCTCAAGGCAACCTTCCTTTTAACTATGTCTAACAAGATAACATTTCCAAGAGCCACTCATTTTGAGCAAATTTTACCAAACAGGAGTCCAGGATGCAAAGAACCCCCACCATATCACTCCTTAAAGTTCACTGTACATGGGATCCAATCTCTATGATATTTTTCTTCCTAATTATGCTTTCCTCTGGCCAACATCAAAGTGAGTTTGCCCTGCCAAAACACACAGCAGCTGGGTGGACAGGAGAAGAGTTCTGGGAAGTGTTCTGCACAAGGGCCCAGATTTGAGCCAGGATTAAATTGTACTCAGGATAACAGAGCGGGACACGGAGCAGTACAAGGAGCAGTTATCAGACTGGGCGCAGGGCAGGAAGCATGCATGTAGGGCGACTGCTCTGGCCTCAGACCTGATTTATCTTATCTTTCCCCCATTTCCCAGGTCACAGGGATTTCCTTATTCGCTCAGCTACAATGGTTATTGGCAAGTAGAGAGCTTGTTGAGTGGGTTGACTTTCACGATGGGGAGTACCCAACTTTCTGGAGTTGTGGCACGTTACCGTCTGATGCATGAGCCACCGTTTCATATATGCATATTTTATTTCCTAGGAAAAGGATAGTGTGTGTGTGAGTGAGTGTGTGTGTGTGTGTGTGTGTGTTGGTGTAGCTCCCGCTGCTGCTGCTGTTCAGTTGCTCAGTTGTGTCTGACTCTTTTGTGACCCCATGGACTGTAGCCCGCCAGGCTCCTCTGTCCATGGGATTTTTCAGGCAAGAGTACTGGAGTAGGTTGCCATTTCCTCCTTCAGGGGGTCTTCCTGACCCAGAAATTGAACCTGTGTCTCCTGCACTGCAGTCGTATTCTTTACCACTCAGCCACCCAGGAAGCCCCTGTGTTTGGCATATGCATATATAAAATGTTGTATATACACTATTTATGTTTAATTTTTTATTTATTTTAGAAAAAGTGAATTAGATTAATTTCACTGGGAGAATTTCACAGCACCCTTCGGGATCACAAAGTCTGCACTCCAGAGATTAGGGATATAGCGGGTGGGGAAGGTAACCTCAGAAACCTAGTTAGAAATCCCTGAAGTCACAAGAAAGTCAGCCCCTCACTGTGGGTGTTCTTCCTCCAGGCAATGACGAGCTGAAGCCAGAGCCACAGCACCCCCTGCCCTCCTACCTGGAATACAGGCACAACGCCTCCATTCGGGTATATCAGACCGATTACTTTGCCAGCAAATGTGCCGAAAGTCCTGACAGCAACTCTAAGAGTTTCAACATTAAGCTTGGAGCAGAGATGGAGAGCCTGGGTGGAAAATGTGATCCCAATCAGCAAAAATTTTGTGACGGGCCGCTGAAGCCGCGCACGGCCTACAGGTTAGATGTATTACCATCATTTCACCAGGAGGGACGTGCTCCATCACTGGGTGCTCGCTGTCGGGGCGTCTGATGTACATGAGTTCCTGTAGATTAATAACCTACATTACAAGAGTGCTCTGCATTTTACTGGCTAATTTATAAAGGTTGTATTCCTGCCTCCATTCACAGGGAATGGGTAAAGAGGACCTTTGGCCTTGTACAAAAGCTCCAGTTCATTATGTGAAGAACTGAAGATTTTTAATAGGTTGTTCTTTCTCCTAAAACTTCTCTAGGATGAATCAGGTGATTTATTTACCATGTTAACACCTGTGAAAATGTCCACGTAGAAAGATTAATTTAGGGAGACAAGAAATAGGAGATTTTTTTTTCCCCACTTTTAGTGAGGACTGGAATTACACTTATTTATTTGCCTGCTAAGGCATAACAAGATGAATGCTCTTTTTGATCCAGATAGAACTGTTGAAAGGAAAGGCCCCTTAATGAAAGGAAGCACCCTCTCCCTCCCAGTAAGATGGCAGATGAAAAGGAGCAGCTAATTGGTTTGGCCTCAGGGAGTACTCCTACAGCCAACAGGCCCTTCCAACTGTAGGAACTAGCCGTACCCTTCATGTACACCATGTTCCCGGAAAGCAGAATAAGTATACACAGCATCCCAAACCTGAGTCCCCAAGAGATAGAGAACATAGGCTGCCATCTTGGAAACAAGGCTGTGGGAATCCAGGATTAGTGCTTTTGCAGACGATGTGCCTTCGTTAGGTGTTGGCAGACCTGATGTCCAGCCAGATGGCAGCCGATCAGGTTCTCTACAAGCCAGTGTCCATTCTGGTTGGTCAGTGCCCAGGTCTTATTAACCCTTACACGTTTTGAGTATTACCCCTGAATTCAGCAGAAACCTTTCTGCCAGCTCCAAAAGGAGACAGTGACATGGCATTATACCTGAGAGCATTCTTCACCCCTCCCTTGTATCGGCACAGTAAAGCCAACATCTTCCCTAAAACAGATGGCTCCCTTCGGACAGGAATTCCTCATAGATACCTCCACCCAGGACTCACCACAAAAGTGCTACTGCACCCCAACCAAGGTTGGCACCTCCAGAGTGAACACTCACAAACTCACTAGTGATGTTTGCTTCAAGAAGAAGCTATATGAGCCTACCTGAAGGAGACGAGATCTCAGAGCAAAGGAGAAATATAAAAGAGATCAGAAAGCCAGGATACTTTAGTTATTAGAATCAAGAAGCCTCAACCCCTCGGTCAACTGGGCTCTGGGAAATTTGAGGAAATTTCTCCCAAAGGCTCTTTTCTCTTTGTGAGTTGGAAAGCTGAGCTGTTTTTTTGTTTGTTTGTTTTTTGAGAGAGGAGAGAAGATGAGTGACTACCACATTTAAGAAAGAGAATAAGAAGCTAGAGAGAGTTCACGCATGGACCAGGGCGCCGTTACCCAGCACACTCTTTCCTGTCCATCACAGCAGCCAAGGTCCAAGGAAGAGCCCCTGCATTCATGTTCCAGTGTGGCCACTGTTTAGCTGTGTCACTTTGTAAACAGCATTTCAGTTCTCTGATCCTCACTTTTCTCATCTGCAAAACATCACAGGACTATCCTGAGGAGTCATATAGATGTCAGATCAAACCTAGTCGTGTCCCTTCCAGATTAAGATCCTTCAGTGGTTCCCATTCACTTCTAGGAGCAAGTGAAGATCCCAGAGTAGGGTACACAAAGCCCCAGCTTTCTCGCTCCCACCTGCCCACCAGCTTTGTCCCCCACCATTCGCTCCAAGTATTGATATACTCCACCCATTTACTACTCCTCCCTCCTCAGAGTTCCCTGAAATATGATGTGTCTCTCTTATACCTCTGAGCCTTACACATTCTTTTTACTGTATTTGGGAAGCTTTCTACTCTCTTGTCTGACTGATGGATTCCTTCATATACTTCAAAAGCCAGCTCAACCCACAACTAGCCCTGAGCTACCCCTGATAACCCACACCCAGGCAATGGGGCCCTCAGCTCCACTTCCAATGTGCCCAGTCTCTGTGTCTGTGTTCTAAGTCACTTCAGTCATGTCCGATTCTGTGCGATCCCATGGGCTATAGCCTGCCAGGCTCCTCTGTCCTTGGGATTCTCCAGGCAAGAATACTGGAGTGGGTTGCCATGCCATCCTCTAGGGGATATTCCCAACCCAGGGATGGAACGCACATCTCTTGCATCTCCTGCAATGGCAGGTTGCTCAGACAGTAAAGAAATCATCTGCAATGCAGGATATTCCTAGGTTCGATTCCTTTTGGGAAGATCCGCTGGAGAAGAGAATGGCAACCCACTCCAGTATTCTTGTCTGGAGAATCCCATGGACAGAGGAACCTAACAGGTTACAGTCATGGGGTCGCAAAGAGTTGGACACTACTGTGTGAATAACACTTTCACTTTCACCTTCTTCATTAGACTGCTAAAGCTCACAGACTAAATTGTGGAGACAGACATGATATTGGTTACAAAATGATATGGGAAGTACCTGGCACAAAAGAGATGCCATTAAATGTTTATGAGCAAATAAGGAAATGAGCCAAGATGTTCTATGAAAAGTTAAACATTCTGATTACAGCTTAATCAACTCCTGCTGCATTAATGCGTTTTCCAGGATACGGCTTTCCTCTCTCTGTATTTAGTTCACTCCTGTGAACAGCATGCCAGGCAGAAATACCTGATATGAGCATGGAGAACCATATGCCGAGCAGCCATCTGTGTGGTAGCTGCTGAACCCAGCCTCCGTACAGGCAGAATTATGCCTGTCTCACAATGATAATCACCATAGTGACCCTCAGTGCTATCAGGCATCTTTTTCCCAGAGAGAATAGGTAGACAGGAAGGAACATGGAAAAAGAAAAATTAGGATAGCCAAGAAATGGAAAATGCTAGATTTAGCTGATATGCAAGTTTATTACACCAACAAATGTTTAACATCTTCCCGTCCATTGTTGGGTTCCTGTTATCCGGGTATATAATTAGTGTTGTTCCATATGGGAAGAGAATGGGTACATCATGATGGGCGAGAAACAGCACAGAGGTTGGGGGAAGTGCTGATCTGGCTTTGTTTTCTATTCTAAATAGAATAGCAATGTGGCCACGATCAGATAATCTGCTTCTGTTGACCTCATTTTCCTCAAATGAAGAAAATTGAACCACATGATCTATAGCTTTGTAGAATTCTGATTCTGGACATATTTAAAGTTGAAAAACTTACCATTACATATCAGTTCATTAAAATAATCTTATATGCGTATAGAGAAGACCTGTCTATAAAATACAGCAGAAATGTTGAAGGACTTAAGAGGGCTGTAGGTAAATAAATGCTCTGAAGGTCCAAAAGTCTTCTTGAAGGAGGTATCATTTTNATTAAAATAATCTTATATGCATATAGAGAAGACCTGTCTATAAAATACAGCAGAAATGTTGAAGGACTTAAGAGGGCTGTAGGTAAATAAATGCTCTGAAGGTCCAAAAGTCTTCTTGAAGGAGGTATCATTTTAACTGGCTACTGAAAAGTAGGGAAGGGTTTGAAAATGTGGATATGGGGGCAAAAGTAGATTCACGGTTCAGGAAACAGTCATAGTGCAGAGGCAGAAATACACAAATTGTTTAGAGAAGAACAAACCCAAATAATCAAGTTTCAAAGTGAGGGTCCTATCGAGGAGTAGTAAGGAAGACAAAAATGAGAAGATAGGATGGGACAAGATTCCAGATGCGTGCTAAGTGCTGGGCTAGGGAATGTGGTTGTGACATCCATTACTGGAAGGGTTCTAAGGGCAGAGTTCCTGTTGATAGCCTAATTTTAAACCAAGACTACAGTAACTGCAAGAGCTGTAGTAAACGCAATGAGCTCTTGCATTATCTCCTTCCTGGGTTTCTAAAGGCCCTAATTCATCTGGACCCATTTTGTGTTTTGCATTTGCACCTTTGAACCTTAGAATTCCAGAGCAGAACCTGTCAAGGTTGTTACACCCCCAGTGCTTTTATTTTCACAGATGAGAAAACTGAATCATAAAGAACTTTAGGAACCATTCATCTAATCAGCAATAGTGAGAACTAGACTCAATCTCCCTGTTTCCCAGCCCACGCCCTTTTACAGCCCTCCAACAGAAGTCACTGCTATTAAACCAAAATTAAGCCAAGAGAAAGAGATCTGGACTAGGAGTCAGAAAATCCTGAGTTTGATTATCTTTCACCAGCTTTCTCTATAATCTTGAGTGAGAAATGGAATCTCCCCAAGCTTCAGGTTCCAAATCCCTGAAGTAGTATCAGTTTCTGATACTGGAGAGGTTAGAGATGGTCAGATAGAATCATGTTTGTAAAACTTCTTCACATTTACAAATCACCATACAAATAAAAGAAACTCTTTTCATTGGAGAGACTCTTTTCAACGTCCAAAGCTACGCTACACTAGCAACACACACCAGCTCCTTCCCTTCCATGCAGTACATGTTGACTGCTTGTTACTCTCTGGGGACATTGCATAATACCTACACCAATAGTCTGTTATTCCTGGAAGTACCACTTTTGACTTGGAAGGTGTCTTTTAGACGTGGAAATTATAGACATGGTTGATCAATATAATCTTGATGATATTGAGGAGATTATACTTAGACCTGGACATGAGTTAGAAGGAGAGGGGAAAAGGTCAGAACAGTTTATCCCGGCTGGCTAATGCTGGTACTGCTTCAGCATTATTACAGGATGTGCCCAGATACTCCTGGGTTAAGCAAATCTAGATTTCTTTTTTAAGGAAAAAAAGAATCAGTCATTCATTCTCATATGATTTAAATTAACCTTAGAAAAAGTTTCCCCTATAACTCAATCCTGTTACTCTCAGTAAACCTACAGTCTGGGAAACTTCAGGTTAGAATGGGCTCAAGAGGTTGCCCAGGCCAATCTTTAACTTAGTGCCACGCTGCTATCCTACAGGTCCCCTGAGAGTTGGTTCTCCAGTCTCTGCTTAAACCCCCTCAGTGACTGGGAGCTCACTACCTATGGGGCAGCTCATACTCTACATGTTAGAGAGTGATTTTTTGTTCCCACGCTGCCCTATGACTTCAGCCTACTAAGCTCAGTTCTATATTCAAGAATGTAAACCTTGAGATGATAGGGACTTATTCTTTGCAGTATATCTAGCTCCTGGATAAGCACTGGCACACAGTAGAGGCTCAATAAATATTTGATGAATGATGCATGAATGCATGATGTCAGGGCCTTCTGATTTCATAATTCATACCCTCTCCTACATGCATATCGACCAGATGACCACCCTGTTTCTCCTTGAAAACATTCTCCAGTCAGCCCTACTGTGGTCAGTCACTAATTTGTACTTAAATAAATTGGTTTTCTTTTCAGAATCAGCATTCGGGCTTTCACCCAGCTATTTGATGAGGACCTGAAAGAATTCACAAAACCACTCTATTCAGACACATTTTTCTCTTTGCCCATCACCACTGAGTCAGGTAAGGCTAACCTTTTCATCCATCTGACATAGTCTGCCAACCACCACGTCACCTACAAGAGCCTCTAGTAAGAGGCTAGACCTCAGACTCCCTGCTTCCCAACTCAGAAGAGATTGGGGGACTTGGCTGATGGTGGGAAGATCATTTATTTTTGTTTGGAATGTAATCTTTATATGATCATGATTTGATGTAGATTAGATAAATTGTACAACTTCTGTAGCAGAGTGGACTGAAAGGAGATTTATCTTGTCAAGAAGGTAGAAAGAAGTACCAGATTTTTTTTTATCTATTAAAAATGAATTTTTTAAAAAACAGTGGATGAAGAACATTCAGATCAAGAGGTGACACAGGCCAAAACAGAAGCAGGTATAAAAAGCTTTCAAGTTGTAAATGGGAATGTGTATATGAAATGTATACATAGAAATGCATAGGAAAAAAAAGGACTAAAAGGAACTTCTTTCCTTTTGTTTATTATATGTTGCTTTTACATGAATAAAAAAAATGTTAACTTGGCTTTACATAAATTTCTGAAAGAAACTTTTCTAAACTGTATTAGAAGGAAAGCCTGAATAACATTGTTTTTTAGTTGCTAAGTTTTATCCAACTCTTTTGGGATCTCATGGACAATAGCCCACCAGGCTCATCTGCCCATGGAATTTCCCAGACAAGAATACTGGACTGGGTTGTCATTTCCTTCTCCAGGGGATCTTCCTGACCCAGGAACCGAACCTGTGTCTCCTGCATTAGCAGGTGGATTCCTTACCAGGCAGCCACCAGGGAAGCCCCTGAATAATAATAAAAGCTAATATTGACTCTGTCCTCTCTGTGGAGCTGCAGTTTTAAGCACTGTGCTTAGAATAATTTATCTAATCCTCACTACGGCCTTTTGTGGTAGATACTATTACCATCCCCCATTTTAAAGGTGAGGATTTGAGATACCAAGAGTTTATGTAACTTGCCCAAGATAGCAGAGCTGGGTTCTAGCACTTTCTGCCTGACCTCTTAACTTCTGCACTGCACTGATCTGGAATAGTTCCAACATGCTGGGAATAGATTTATTTTTTAGCACATTGTTCTTTGGTACCATTATCTGTCCAGCCTTTCCCTGTACCCAGCCTTTCACAGTGCTTGGTCTCAGGAAGTTCTTCTTTAGAGCTAAAACAGTCTCTCATGCTGCATGACAAAAGATGACTCAGCCTCACAAACACTCCCATCTATTTATGCCAAATATAGGATAATCTCCCACTTTTCAGACCAAAAAGGAATCAGAACACAGTTAAGAGGATTTAGATGTGTTTGCTTACAAGTTAATGTTAAGTATGGGATTTGTAAACACTATTCTTCCCTATTTAAATTATTGTGATACAACAAAAATTGTACGTAGTCCAGTAAAGAAAGATAGTAAACAGATATCCAAAAAAAGAAATATTAACCACTTTAAAAGAAAGAAAGATGATTATGTTGATTTGTTAAATCTTGAAAATCAACATTGACTAAACAAATCCAAGTGCTTAAAATGCACTTCAAAAATGAATTACTCCATAAACCTAAATGTAAGAGCTAAAATGATCCCGCTTTTAAAAGAAAACATAGGAGGAAGTATTTTTGACCTTGAGTTAGGAAATGGTTTCTTAGCTATGACACCAAAAGCATAAGCAACAACAACAAAACAGATAAATGGGACCTAATTAAAATTAAAAACTCTTGAGCTTCAACGGACATCGTAAAGTGAAACAAGATAACCCACAGAATGGGAGGAACTATTAGCAAATCTTGTATCTGATAAAGGTCAAGTATCCAGAATATATAGAACACTTACCACTCAATAATAAAAAGACAAACAACACAATTTAAAAATGGACAAAAGGCCCAAATAGACATTTTGCCAAAAAAGATACACATAAGTCCAATAAACTCATGGAAAGATGCTCATCATTAGACATTATCATAACTACAATAATATACCACTTCACACCCACTAGAATGGCTATCAAAAAGATAATAACAAGTGTTAGCAAGGATATGAAGACATCTGAACCCTTATACATCGTTTGTAGAATGTAAAATGATGTAGTTTCTATGGAAAACATTTTGCAGTTTCTCATAATGTTACACCTTGCTCAGCAACTCAACTCTTTAGTATATACCCATGAAAAATGAAAACAAAAACTTGTATATGGAGATTCATAGCAGCGTTATTTAAAATAACCAAAAAAATAGAAATACCCCAAATGTCCATCAGTGGCTGAATAGCTAAACAAGATATAGAATATTATTCAGCATAAAAAGGAACGAAATACTGACACATGCCACACATGGGTGAACCTTGAAAACATGCTAAATGAAAGAAGCCAGTTACAAAAAAGCATGTTTATTGCTCAATTTATACGAAATGTCCAGAAAAGGCATATCTATGAAGACAAAGTAGGTTAGTGTTTGCCAGAGTCTAGAGAGAGGGAATGGAAAATGACTGCTAAGGGGCATGGGGCTTCTTTTCAGTTCAGTTCAGTTCAGTCACTCAGTCGTGTCAGACTCTATGTGACCCCATGAATCACAGCATGCCAGGCCTCCCTGTCCATCACCAACTCCCGGAGTTCACTCAGACTCACATCCATCGAGTCCATGATGCCATCCAGCCATCTCATCCTCGGTCGTCCCCTTCTCCTCCTGCCCCCAATCCCTCCCAGGATCAGAGTCTTTTCCGATGAGTCAACTCTTTTCATGAGGTGGCCAAAGTACTGGAGTTTCAGCTTTAGCATCATTCCTTCCAAAGAAATCCCAGGGCTGATCTCCTTCAGAATGGACTGGTTGGATCTCCTTGCAGCCNGATGCGTGCTAAGTGCTGGGCTAGGGAATGTGGTTGTGACATCCATTACTGGAAGGGTTCTAAGGGCAGAGTTCCTGTTGATAGCCTAATTTTAAACCAAGACTACAGTAACTGCAAGAGCTGTAGTAAACGCAATGAGCTCTTGCATTATCTCCTTCCTGGGTTTCTAAAGGCCCTAATTCATCTGGACCCATTTTGTGTTTTGCATTTGCACCTTTGAACCTTAGAATTCCAGAGCAGAACCTGTCAAGGTTGTTACACCCCCAGTGCTTTTATTTTCACAGATGAGAAAACTGAATCATAAAGAACTTTAGGAACCATTCATCTAATCAGCAATAGTGAGAACTAGACTCAATCTCCCTGTTTCCCAGCCCACGCCCTTTTACAGCCCTCCAACAGAAGTCACTGCTATTAAACCAAAATTAAGCCAAGAGAAAGAGATCTGGACTAGGAGTCAGAAAATCCTGAGTTTGATTATCTTTCACCAGCTTTCTCTATAATCTTGAGTGAGAAATGGAATCTCCCCAAGCTTCAGGTTCCAAATCCCTGAAGTAGTATCAGTTTCTGATACTGGAGAGGTTAGAGATGGTCAGATAGAATCATGTTTGTAAAACTTCTTCACATTTACAAATCACCATACAAATAAAAGAAACTCTTTTCATTGGAGAGACTCTTTTCAACGTCCAAAGCTACGCTACACTAGCAACACACACCAGCTCCTTCCCTTCCATGCAGTACATGTTGACTGCTTGTTACTCTCTGGGGACATTGCATAATACCTACACCAATAGTCTGTTATTCCTGGAAGTACCACTTTTGACTTGGAAGGTGTCTTTTAGACGTGGAAATTATAGACATGGTTGATCAATATAATCTTGATGATATTGAGGAGATTATACTTAGACCTGGACATGAGTTAGAAGGAGAGGGGAAAAGGTCAGAACAGTTTATCCCGGCTGGCTAATGCTGGTACTGCTTCAGCATTATTACAGGATGTGCCCAGATACTCCTGGGTTAAGCAAATCTAGATTTCTTTTTTAAGGAAAAAAAGAATCAGTCATTCATTCTCATATGATTTAAATTAACCTTAGAAAAAGTTTCCCCCTATAACTCAATCCTGTTACTCTCAGTAAACCTACAGTCTGGGAAACTTCAGGTTAGAATGGGCTCAAGAGGTTGCCCAGGCCAATCTTTAACTTAGTGCCACGCTGCTATCCTACAGGTCCCCTGAGAGTTGGTTCTCCAGTCTCTGCTTAAACCCCCTCAGTGACTGGGAGCTCACTACCTATGGGGCAGCTCATACTCTACATGTTAGAGAGTGATTTTTTGTTCCCACGCTGCCCTATGACTTCAGCCTACTAAGCTCAGTTCTATATTCAAGAATGTAAACCTTGAGATGATAGGGACTTATTCTTTGCAGTATATCTAGCTCCTGGATAAGCACTGGCACACAGTAGAGGCTCAATAAATATTTGATGAATGATGCATGAATGCATGATGTCAGGGCCTTCTGATTTCATAATTCATACCCTCTCCTACATGCATATCGACCAGATGACCACCCTGTTTCTCCTTGAAAACATTCTCCAGTCAGCCCTACTGTGGTCAGTCACTAATTTGTACTTAAATAAATTGGTTTTCTTTTCAGAATCAGCATTCGGGCTTTCACCCAGCTATTTGATGAGGACCTGAAAGAATTCACAAAACCACTCTATTCAGACACATTTTTCTCTTTGCCCATCACCACTGAGTCAGGTAAGGCTAACCTTTTCATCCATCTGACATAGTCTGCCAACCACCACGTCACCTACAAGAGCCTCTAGTAAGAGGCTAGACCTCAGACTCCCTGCTTCCCAACTCAGAAGAGATTGGGGGACTTGGCTGATGGTGGGAAGATCATTTATTTTTGTTTGGAATGTAATCTTTATATGATCATGATTTGATGTAGATTAGATAAATTGTACAACTTCTGTAGCAGAGTGGACTGAAAGGAGATTTATCTTGTCAAGAAGGTAGAAAGAAGTACCAGATTTTTTTTTATCTATTAAAAATGAATTTTTTAAAAAACAGTGGATGAAGAACATTCAGATCAAGAGGTGACACAGGCCAAAACAGAAGCAGGTATAAAAAGCTTTCAAGTTGTAAATGGGAATGTGTATATGAAATGTATACATAGAAATGCATAGGAAAAAAAAGGACTAAAAGGAACTTCTTTCCTTTTGTTTATTATATGTTGCTTTTACATGAATAAAAAAAATGTTAACTTGGCTTTACATAAATTTCTGAAAGAAACTTTTCTAAACTGTATTAGAAGGAAAGCCTGAATAACATTGTTTTTTAGTTGCTAAGTTTTATCCAACTCTTTTGGGATCTCATGGACAATAGCCCACCAGGCTCATCTGCCCATGGAATTTCCCAGACAAGAATACTGGACTGGGTTGTCATTTCCTTCTCCAGGGGATCTTCCTGACCCAGGAACCGAACCTGTGTCTCCTGCATTAGCAGGTGGATTCCTTACCAGGCAGCCACCAGGGAAGCCCCTGAATAATAATAAAAGCTAATATTGACTCTGTCCTCTCTGTGGAGCTGCAGTTTTAAGCACTGTGCTTAGAATAATTTATCTAATCCTCACTACGGCCTTTTGTGGTAGATACTATTACCATCCCCCATTTTAAAGGTGAGGATTTGAGATACCAAGAGTTTATGTAACTTGCCCAAGATAGCAGAGCTGGGTTCTAGCACTTTCTGCCTGACCTCTTAACTTCTGCACTGCACTGATCTGGAATAGTTCCAACATGCTGAGAATAGATTTATTTTTTAGCACATTGTTCTTTGGTACCATTATCTGTCCAGCCTTTCCCTGTACCCAGCCTTTCACAGTGCTTGGTCTCAGGAAGTTCTTCTTTAGAGCTAAAACAGTCTCTCATGCTGCATGACAAAAGATGACTCAGCCTCACAAACACTCCCATCTATTTATGCCAAATATAGGATAATCTCCCACTTTTCAGACCAAAAAGGAATCAGAACACAGTTAAGAGGATTTAGATGTGTTTGCTTACAAGTTAATGTTAAGTATGGGATTTGTAAACACTATTCTTCCCTATTTAAATTATTGTGATACAACAAAAATTGTACGTAGTCCAGTAAAGAAAGATAGTAAACAGATATCCAAAAAAAGGAATATTAACCACTTTAAAAGAAAGAAAGATGATTATGTTGATTTGTTAAATCTTGAAAATCAACATTGACTAAACAAATCCAAGTGCTTAAAATGCACTTCAAAAATGAATTACTCCATAAACCTAAATGTAAGAGCTAAAATGATCCCGCTTTTAAAAGAAAACATAGGAGGAAGTATTTTTGACCTTGAGTTAGGAAATGGTTTCTTAGCTATGACACCAAAAGCATAAGCAACAACAACAAAACAGATAAATGGGACCTAATTAAAATTAAAAACTCTTGAGCTTCAACGGACATCGTAAAGTGAAACAAGATAACCCACAGAATGGGAGGAACTATTAGCAAATCTTGTATCTGATAAAGGTCAAGTATCCAGAATATATAGAACACTTACCACTCAATAATAAAAAGACAAACAACACAATTTAAAAATGGACAAAAGGCCCAAATAGACATTTTGCCAAAAAAGATACACATAAGTCCAATAAACTCATGGAAAGATGCTCATCATTAGACATTATCATAACTACAATAATATACCACTTCACACCCACTAGAATGGCTATCATCAAAAAGATAATAACAAGTGTTAGCAAGGATATGAAGACATCTGAACCCTTATACATCGTTTGTAGAATGTAAAATGATGTAGTTTCTATGGAAAACATTTTGCAGTTTCTCATAATGTTACACCTTGCTCAGCAACTCAACTCTTTAGTATATACCCATGAAAAATGAAAACAAAAACTTGTATATGGAGATTCATAGCAGCGTTATTTAAAATAACCAAAAAAATAGAAATACCCCAAATGTCCATCAGTGGCTGAATAGCTAAACAAGATATAGAATATTATTCAGCATAAAAAGGAACGAAATACTGACACATGCCACACATGGGTGAACCTTGAAAACATGCTAAATGAAAGAAGCCAGTTACAAAAAAGCATGTTTATTGCTCAATTTATACGAAATGTCCAGAAAAGGCATATCTATGAAGACAAAGTAGGTTAGTGTTTGCCAGAGTCTAGAGAGAGGGAATGGAAAATGACTGCTAAGGGGCATGGGGCTTCTTTTCAGTTCAGTTCAGTTCAGTCACTCAGTCGTGTCAGACTCTATGTGACCCCATGAATCGCAGCATGCCAGGCCTCCCTGTCCATCACCAACTCCCGGAGTTCACTCAGACTCACATCCATCGAGTCCATGATGCCATCCAGCCATCTCATCCTCGGTCGTCCCCTTCTCCTCCTGCCCCCAATCCCTCCCAGGATCAGAGTCTTTTCCGATGAGTCAACTCTTTTCATGAGGTGGCCAAAGTACTGGAGTTTCAGCTTTAGCATCATTCCTTCCAAAGAAATCCCAGGGCTGATCTCCTTCAGAATGGACTGGTTGGATCTCCTTGCAGCCGAAGGGACTCTCAAGAGTCTTCTCCAACACCACAGTTCAAAAGCATCACTTCTCCAGCACTCAGCCTTCACAGTCCAACTCTCACATCCATACATGACCACTGGAAAAACCATAGCTTTGACTAGATAGACCTTTGTTGGCAAACTGGGGATGATAAAAATGTTACAAAATTGAATGTAAAATAATTGAATTGTACAGTTTAAATTGGTGAATAGTATGGAATGTGAATTACATTTCAAAAAACTGTTTTTAAAATGGGCTACCTTCTTATAAACTCCTAGTGACAATATCAGATCATTTAATAAACATGAAATTTCATTAAAATAATTGAGCAATTCACTGGATTTGTTAATGTCCCAGATGCTGTGTAACAAATGAAATAGCATTTTAACCTTATTGGCAAACTCCTAGCCTTTACCTCAAGTGCCCCAAGCTGTGCATACAAGCACAAATGAAGTCCCAATTAATTTATAAGCTGAACATCATTAATTTCAAAAGTATAATGACCAACCCACCATTACATAGTAGTAGCTCATGTTTCATCTTTTCAGCTGTATACTCCTAAGCTTTAGATAGTAAAAGCCTTGGACTTCCCTGGTGGCTCAGTGGTAAAGAATCTATCTGACAATGCAGGAGACATGGGTTTGATCCCTGGGTCAGAAAGATACCATGGAGACAACCCACTACAGTATTCTTGCCTGGGAAATCACGTGGACAGAGGAGCCTGATGGATTACAGTTCGCAGGGTCACAAACGGAGCTGGACACAACTTAGTGACTAAGTGACAGTAAATGCCTAAATGTGGGCATCATTTGAATTCTTCTATAATAACATCACTAGGGAGACGGGTTCCCCTGGCTCTTTTATTGGTTTTTTAACACTAGTTTTCCCACCTGGGTTTCTTGTTGCCCTCTGGATCATTGTAGAGCCTCTGTTTGGAGTTATTGAAGGTGTGAGTGCTGGTCTGTTCTTAATCGGCATGCTCGTCGCTGTTGTTGCCTTATTCATCTGCAGACGGAAAGCCAGGTGAGTACCAAGCTCCCTTTGATAATTGGGTTCCCAGTTTTAAAGATGCAACTGAAAATGCTCTTCCACGTGAAAAGTAAGAAGGGAGAAATCATTTAATTTCTCCAGGTTAAGTCACTATTTTTCTTAAGAAAAACAGGACTCAAACCCTAGAACCATGACTCACTTTTTTGCATACCGTTGCTGAGTCTTATCCTTACCAAAGGAATGAGGGGCCATCTGTATCCTCATTTGAATGTGAAATAGCTCCTTGGGGTGGGGGGGGATGTGTATGTGTGTGGTTCAGTCACCTTGTGAAGACAGAGATTTCTATGAATTAATGTTTCCAAATGCTTTTCTGAACTATTCTGAAAAGTATGGGTGCCATCTCAGTTTTGTGGTTCCTATCTGCCATGCTAAGCTAAGAAGGGAGCAAAAAGGACTAAACATATGTGGCCCCAATGCCATGCCCTCTTTCCTTAGGGAATTTCTTCTCTTTGGCACATTGTCCTCTCTTTTGCAGTCGTGTCTTGCATCTAAGGTTTACTGTGTGTGTGTGTGTGTGTGTCTTTTTTTTTTTTTTTTAAAGGAAAGCTTTATTGAGAGTGTGGGAAGTGATTATGACCTGTAGCCAAAAACAGAAGACACATCTTCAGCTATTGCAAAGATCTGTTTCTGAGTGGGGAAAATCTGTTTCTTTATGTTCTTCCTCTCTGTTCCCTCCCTCAAAGGGATGTTGGCTGAGTGTAAAATATACATGTACTAAAAAATCCATATTTGTACAAACATGCACACCCTTACTGTAAGTGGAAAAATCTGGGCTCCCCTGATGGCTCAGCGGGTAAAGAATCCACTTGCAAGGCAGGAGACGCAGGAGACTTGGGTTCAATCCCTGGGTTGGGAAGATCCCCTGGAGAAGGGGATGGCGATCCGCTCCAGTATTCTCGCCTGAAAAATTCCATGGGCAGAGGAGCCTGGCAGGCTACAGTCCATGGGGTTGCAAAGAGTTGGACACAACTAAGCGACTCAGCAAGCCCAGCCTTACCATAAACAGAGAAATTTGTTTAAATTATTTCTTAATCAAAATATCAGTCCTCTCCCTTGTGTTTCAGCCATGGTCGAGAAAGGCCCTCTGCCCGTCTGAGCATTCGTCGGGATCGACCACTGTCAGTCCACTTGAACTTGGGCCAAAAAGGGTGAGCACATTTTCCTTCACTTTATTTATTGAAAGAAGAGTTGATTGTCTTACATGAAATTTGCTAACAAGATCTTTCTACTTTTGGCTTCTCTTCACAGTAACCGGAAAACTTCTTGGTAAGAAAGAGCTCATTAATTATTATATCGTCTGCTTTTGAAATATAACTGGGGCTGGGTAAGGCATTTTTCCTGTTCTTCAGTAATTTTCTTCTCTTTCTGTTATGTTTTTAACCATAGCCCAATAAAAGTAAATCAGTTTGAAGGGCACTTCATGAAGCTGCAGGCTGACTCCAACTATCTTCTATCCAAGGAATACGAGGTACAACTCAGATGCAATGATGTTTTAGCGTCCCTGGTTCTTAGCAGAATTTCCTTTCAGCCTTCAGTGTGGAATCACATCCCAATGGGGCTCAGGAGTTAGAATGGCACTTAGGGTCTCACTGAGTGTTCTTTTATGCCTGAATCCATTCCCTGCACAATATACCACCTAGTCTCAGAAGCCAGTTTGATCTCCAGAATAATCAGCAAAGTGCTACCCAGATCGGATGGTAAGAAAGAATTAACAGACTTCAAATTAGCAGACTTCAAACAGACTTCAAACTGATGCTGTCAGTTATCTAACCTGGCCTTTTGCTTGCTTAGGAGATAATGTGGTTGGGTGAAAAGTGCCCAGGCTTTGGATTCAGTTCCCAGCTTTGCAACCTGTGTGACCCGGGACAAGTGAATTATCCTGTCTGAGCCTCGTCTGTAAAATGGAGATGAGACTACCTCCTCCGGGGCTGTTGTGGGGATGACAGGCGATGCCCCTGGTTGAATAGGAGACATTCCACAAATGCAGCTAGTGTAACATATTGTTATACTATTATGTATCTCAAGGACTGTCCAGTTTGCCATATTCTGTTTTACATTATCCACATGCAAACTTATTTTTGACCTAACAGGATTTAAAAGACGTGGGTCGAAACCAATCATGTGACATTGCACTCTTGCCGGAGAACAGAGGGAAAAATCGATACAACAATATATTGCCCTGTAAGTTTTGTGTTGAAATCTGTAATACCACCTTCCTCTCGCCATTTCTTTCCTTTTCTGTGATTAAAAATGGGGCTAAAGCAACATGGTATAGCTAGATATGGGAGATCTGAGGCTCTAAATGTCTTTAAAAACAAATGACTTGGACGTTACTGTACTTCTCTCCAGAGGGTAACAGCCAGCTGAAATTGTGGCTGTGAGAGAGAAACCTCTTACACTGTTGACATTTCATCACATGGTCCTGATGCTTCTCCTTGGAGGGTTAAGAGCTATAACAGGGTTAACAGTAAGGGTCAACCTGGGTTTACTTAAAGTCTCTAGTTAGCAATTATTTCATATATAAAGATATTTATTACATATATTATTCTTATTATCCATACCCAATTGGGTGAAGCAATTGAAGGTAGCTTTTCTGAATTGTATTCGTTACAACAATGAAAAGGAAAAAAAAAAAAGCTGGCCACTCCATCAGACAAATGTTGTTAGTGTTACAAAGGGAAGCACAGATGGGCTTAGAAGAGCATTTGGCTCATTTGCTTGTATGTTTCTGAGCCACTTGTGCAACTCTGTGTGAGCTTCACCTGCAAAATGGAGCTGAGACTGTCTCCCATGTGGGGTTGTGGTGGGGGTCAGAGCTAGCACACATCAAATGCAAAGCGTTCTGTAAACAGTAGAAAAATCACCCCATGGCTCACTCATACATCTTTCTCAATAAACTTCCTTTCAGATGATTCCTCTCGAGTAAAGCTGTCCAACGTGGATGATGACCCATGTTCTGACTACATCAATGCCAGCTACATCCCTGTAAGTGAACCCGGGGCTGTAGCAACTGGGATGAGGCTTTGACAGGCAGCTATGCTGGAGACACCTCTCCTCCAGCACACTCCCACTGTTCTCAGGTCTGGAAACATGGATGTTTTAGAAGAAAAAAAAAAAAAAATGGCCATGTCTGACTGCCAGGAAATGCAGACTGTCCTAGTCAGTTGCTAAGACCCAGCTTTCCCAATGGCTATAGTCACGTAGGATTATAATAGGCCCAGGAGGCATTTTCAAAGGTCATTTCCTCTCTGCAGCCCTTAGTCAAGATTAGAGCTCCCCTAAGGAAGCTGACAGAGAAGGCAATGACACCCCACTCCAGTACTCTTGCCTGGAAAATCCCATGGACAGAGGAGCCTGGAAGGCTGCAGTCCATGGGGTCGCTGAGGGTCGGACACGACTGAGCGACTTCACTTCCACTTTTTGCTTTCATGCACTGGAGAAGGAAATGGCAACCCACTCCAGTGTTCTTGCCTGGAGAATCCTGGGGACGGGCGAGCCTGGTGGGCTGCCGTCTGTGGGTTCGCACAGATTCGGACACAATTGAAGTGACTTGGCAGTAGCAAGGAAACTGAAGCTCCACAACTGAGGCGGCCTAGCTAGGGAAGCTAATTCAAAGTTATTTGGATTTCTAAAAACCACAGACACAACTCAAAGGCTATGTCACACCTCTGGGCTCAGATTCTGTCTAGCAATTCACCAGCGTCCTACAGCACCTCCAGTGGAAAAAGCTTCAGGTCAGGTAGATCCAGTTTGAATCCCATCTCTGCCCCTTGCTGACTCTAGGATCTTGGGCAAGTTTCGTCAATCCTTTGGACCTTCATTTCCTTTTCCCAAAAATATCAGGATAATATTTACCTTAAATAATCCTCCATTCACTCCATAAACACTATATGTGTGGATGCTAAGTCGCTTCACTCGTATCAGACTGTATGTGACCGTATGGGCTGTAGCTCATCAGGCTCCTCTGTCCATGGGATTCTCCAGGCAAGAATACTGGAATGGGTTGCCATGGCTTCTTGTGACTCCTGCATTGCAGGTGGATTCTTCACTCCTGAGCCACCACGGAAGGCCTAAACACTATATAATGAAGTGCTCACTGTAAGTTAGACATTGTGCTGTGTACAGAGAGAGGGTCCGATGGAGTCCTGACCCCAGGGAACTCTCAGCAGAGTTGGAACACCAGAAAATGACAAGGTGATGCCCTTGACAGGATAGAGCAGTTCTTCACCAACATTAACAGACACTCGCATCATCTGCAGGTCTTGTTAAAATGCAGCTTCTGCTTGGGGCTTCTCTGGCAACCCAGTGGTTAAGACTCTGCATTCCATGGCAGGAGGAGTGGGTTTGATCTCTGGTTGGGGAACTAAGTTCCCACGTGCCAGAAGAAAAAAAAAATGCAGCTTCTGATTCAGCAGGACTGGGGTGGAACCTGGCATTCTGAATCTCTAACAAGCTGCCTGATTATCCCCTGAGGATCCCTCTCTGAGTAGCAAGAGGCTAGAGGTTGCCACAGGAGCTTCTGGGAAAACATCCTCCAGCAGAGATGAAGGTAAAGGAAAGTTCAGTAGAGCAGGCAACATGCTGAGACTTGGAAGATAAATAAGGATTCACCAGAAGAGAGGCTGTGTTTGGGTCGGCGGGGTTGGGGTGGGGGTAGCAGAAATGACAGAGCAGAGGCCCGGAGGAATGACAAGAGGAGAAAGAGCTTCAGCTGGGATCTGCAAGTAATACTGTAGTGTTGCTAGAACGCAGGATATGTGGGCGAAAATATCCTAGCTCATAGAGCTATGGTTACGATTCAGTAAGATCTGTGAAAATCCTGACCCACGGCTTGTTATGGGTTTCCCTTGTAGCTCAGTTGGTAAAGAATCTGCCCGCAAGGCAAGAGACCTGGGTTCGATTCCTGTGTTGGGAAGATCCTCTGGAGAAGGAAATGGCAATTCCTTCTAGTATTCTTGCCTGGGGAATCTCATGGATAGAGGAGCCTGGCAAGCTATAGTCCATGGGATCACAAAGAGTCAGACACAACTTAGTGACTAAACCACCACCAGAGCTTGTGATAGGGTAGATGCTCAATAAACAGTGGGTTCTCTTCCCTTCAGTTTCCCTTGCATTTTATCTCTTACCAACATCCCAAAGCCAAGTATCCAAAATGAGTAAAACTCTTCTTTGTTAAATAGGGCAAGAGCCTCATCAACGTCAGTTCCTCAGACAATTCACATTGTGTATACACACACATAACTGAGGGTGAAGTGTTTTCTAAATGATGGCCCAAGTCCTCCATTGCCTTTAAGAATAAACCCAACCTAATAAAAAAAGACCTTGGCTCTTCACAATAGGTCAGTGTTCCGGCCTTTGTCCTTCCTGCTCCCAAGCCTTGCCACACGTTAGTATCTCTTTTTCAAATCAGGGACCTGGCAAAGACTTACGTGTCACCTAATCTACAGAGCTAACCCCTTTGTTTAGAGTTCTGAAGAGGCCCATTGTTTGTGAGTCCCCACATTGTAAATTCATTGCAGGGCAACAACTTCAGGAGAGAATACATCGCAACCCAGGGACCTCTTCCTGGCACCAAGGATGACTTCTGGAAAATGGCGTGGGAACAGAATGTTCACAACATCGTCATGGTGACCCAGTGTGTGGAGAAGGGCCGGGTGAGCACACGGTCTTCCTGTCATACTAACCTTGCTTCCCACCCCTTGGATGGAGTTTGACTCCCCGCCCCATAGAAATGAAACCCCGTAGGGACTTCCCCGGCTGTCCAGTGGTTAAGACCACGCCTTCCAATGTAGGAAGATCTCTGGTCAGGAAGCTAAATTCCCACATACCAAACAGCCAAAATCCCAAAACATATAACAGAAGCAATATTGTAACAAATTCATGAAAGACTTTAAAAATGGTCCTCATTAAAAAAAAAAAAAATCTTAAAAGAAACCCCATGAAAACCAAGTAGGGAACATATAAGAACACTGTTAGTGAATTAAAGCCACTTGGTTATAAAAAGCTCTGTAGTAAACCCAAGTGATGCCGTGTTCAGATGCTGGGTCTGAAGTTTCAGTCAAAGATGTTTCCACTGAACAAGTGGGATTATCAGAAGTGTCCAGGACACAGAAGGATTACCTGGCCTCTTGTCAGCACCATCCTCTGTTGTATGGGGAGAAGAGGTATGTTGGCAGAGTCACTGGCTCTACCCCTAATTTCAGGAAGTAAGGAGTAAGTGAATTTTAGGCTGTGTCTGCAGACACAAAGTAAAATAGCTATCTGATTAAATGATTTATATGGTTATGTTGATGGTTAAAAAGAAAGATTACATGAATTGCCCAGTGTCTGTGCTCAACAATTATATATGTTCACAATACTCTTTCTCCTGTCTTCATCTGTGGATGTGATTTTAGCTAAATGTTCTGACTTTTCAAAGATCACCTGGACCATGACATTGGATCCAGGATGGAACAACATAAAAACATGGACAAAAAAGGATCGGGGAGACAGTGCCTTCATCTTCCCAGCTAGATCTTTCTTCAGAAAACAAAACAAAGCAAAAACAATAAAAGAGCACAAGAAATTGTAAGACATGGTTTATGTGTCCATGAAATTGAAAGGCTGAGAAAATCAACAAAAACTGAAGCCCCAGAACATGAACCCGAAAGGGAAATGAATCTAAAGGTGGGGGATTTGCCCCTTGACAATGTCTCTGCCTCACTGGAGCAGCAGCCCAGCTTCAGCCCTGCCCATGAGCAGGTTAAGGCAAAGCAGATGGTCAAATTGCTTTAGCAGCTGACCCTGGATTGCAACTCAGGAAGACATTTCCAGGAGGGAAAGTTCAGGTTCACGGTAGAAGCGCATTACCAGACTCACTTTTTTTTTTTTGCCTGTCTTCCTCTAGGTAAAGTGTGACCATTATTGGCCAGCAGACCAAGATTCCCTCTACTATGGGGACCTCATTCTGCAGATGCTGTCGGAATCCGTGCTGCCTGAGTGGACCATCCGGGAATTTCGGATATGCAGTGTATGTTTGTTCATTTGACTTCATTGACTAAAAAAGCTGGGAAGATGAAGTGTGTGCTAAAGTTGCTTCAGTCGTGTCCAACTCTGTGACCCCATGGACTGTAGCCCGCCAGGCTCCTCTGTCCACGGGTATTTTCCAGGCAAGAACACTGGAGTGGGTTGCCATGCCCTCTTCCAGGAGATTGTCCCGACCCAGGGATCGAACCCACATCTCTTCTGTCTCCTGCATTGGCAGGTGGGTTCTTTACCACTAGCGCCGCGTAGGAAGATGAAGAAGACGGGTGGATCCCATTTCTGCTGGTTTCCTCTCCTATGGTTTGGCTCCTAGGAATCCCTGCCCGGGCGTGGTTGTCAGGTCTGAAGGTTTGCCCTGAGCCGTTCCCCTTCTTACCACTCTGCTCTTCCAGGAGGAACAGTTGGATGTACACAGACTCATCCGCCACTTCCACTACACGGTATGGCCAGACCACGGTGTCCCGGAGAGCACCCAGTCCCTGATCCAGTTCGTGAGAACTGTCAGGGACTACATCAACAGGACCCCCGGGGCCGGGCCCACTGTGGTGCACTGCAGGTACCTTTCCACCCAGAGCCGGCGGTAGGGCGGCGGGGGTCTAGGCGTGGGGGCTGGGGCGGCTGGAGGGTCCCTGTGCCCAGCTAGGCTGCTTGGGCCCCGCGGGTATTCTTACGCCCTCTTCCACCCACTGCTCCGCAACCTCACTCCTTTGCAGTCTCTTCACCTGCCGTTTTTCTGTCTGGCTCTCCATCCTTCTCTTCCTCTTGCTTTTTTTCCTACTGTATCCAATGCATAGCCCTTATGTGACTTCCAGGCCCCTCATCATTGGGCCCCATCTCACCCCCTCAATCCAAGTTCCCAGAAGGTCATCTCCCCCTCTAGCTGGGGAGGAGACTGCTCAGGCTTGTCCCTGCTTCCTGCCATTCTTTCTCCTTGGAATGGCCCCCTCTTTCTCCTCCACCTGCATAAACCAGAACCAGCCTTTAAGATCACGGGTCTCACCTTCCCATGGAGCAGCACTGCATCTGTGGCAATTTCGCTCTTAAATTTCTGTTCTCAACTTCTCTTTGCTTCAGCCTGTACAACCATAAAATCAACCTAACAAGCAGTCTCTCACTCTCTTTCTCCCTGGGGAGCCTAGTGTTTAGCTAATTAATGTTTGCAGAAACACTTGGATAGCCCTAACTGAATGGCACTTAATAAACAAAGAGCAGGGAATTGCTGCAGTAAGAGAAATGTCATGTGCATTTGTTTTCTCTCCATCTGCCCAGCACCCTAGGAGCCCTGCTTTTATATGTCATCGGAACCATGATGCTTTTTATAGGAATGTGAGACTTTCAAGAGTTTCCTGCCTTCTGAAAATGGCAGGCATGTTCACCCAATAACAGTGAAAACCTGTTTTTCTTTATCTTATAAATACATGCATCAAAACCCTCCAGGTTATGCCATCACTTTAGGGAGCAATTTGACAATTCCTGGTGAAGCTGAAGATGTTCATACACTGTAACCCAGCAGTTCTGCTTCTAGATATCAACCCTCAAGAAATCCCACACGTGTGCACTATGATGCTCATTGCGGTACAATTTGTAATAGAGAAAAACTAAAAACAATCTCATTGTCTATCAGTAGGGAACAGTGGTTTATGACCTCTGTGAAAGAAATTATGTCTACATGTAACGAATATAGACAAATCTCAAAAACAATATTGAGTAGAAAAGTTGACATAAGAATACATAAAACTTGTTTAGTACCATTTTAGTAAACTTTGGAAGCACATTAAATGAGTATATTGTGTATAGATTTATGTGAATGTAGGAAGAGTATGAAAGCATGCTTGAAAATGATACGCAGCAAATCCTTACCCTTGATGGAGAGATGGAGGAAGGAAGGAGGAAAGGATGGAAGTTCAGAACCCTGGGTTTTATTTCTTTGAGAGAACACATTGAGAGAAAGAAGTATCCTATATTCTTCTCTAACTTGGAAGGGAAGGGAAAGGAAAGATTGTGCTAGAGTCACTGGATGCATCCAGAAAGTCCAGTTTAATGAAAAAGGTGGTCTTTCTTCACTCTCTTTTCTAGTGCTGGTGTGGGTAGGACTGGAACCTTTATTGCATTGGATCGAATCCTCCAGCAATTAGACTCCAAAGATTCTGTGGACATTTATGGAGCTGTGCATGACCTAAGACTTCACAGGGTTCACATGGTCCAGACCGAGGTAAGAGTTCAGCTGAAGGACACAGATCACCCTGTCTGTCTCCCTCCGCCCCCAAATGTTCAGGGCTTTAATCTGATAAAGGGAAAGAACTATGACTCATTAAGAGGAGAAAGAGAATTGAATATCGATATTTTCTAAGACTTTTTATTTTAAAAGAAATTTCAGTTACCTTGAGGATGATGTGTATTCTTATCTTTACTGAACTAGTTGTCCATCTTCTTTAGGTGGGTAGGAGGAAAGATGAATTTTTTTAAAAAAATCAATATATTAACATGGGGGAATATAGTCCTTTGACATTTACAAGGTATTTCTAAACATGTCATCTCATTAGATTTTCACACACACACACACACAAACATAGATAAGAGAGAATTATTTTCCATTTCCAGAATAGAGAATGAGTTCAGAGGCTAAAGCACTTTGCACAGCTGTGAAGTAGCTGAGCGGGGATTTAAAGCCTGTCTAGAGAATCTTAAGTCCCAAGTCCTAATTCCCAAGTGCCCTGGCCTGCAGCCTGAGAGTCAAATCTGTATCCCTGCACAGACCAAACCTCCCTCCCCGCATCATTGCCTTACCAGGTCCAAGTTCTCCTGCCCTCCTGTTTCCCAAGTAACTGTGCAGAATCTTCTATTTTAAAAAAATGCCTGTGCTCAAAAAGGTGAAAAGTTCTGTGTGCTGCTCTGCCCTGGCAGAGTCATGGGGCACATGAGAACTGCAGGTGGCCACGCTCCACAGAATGGAGATGTCCCATAGCAAAGGTTCCCCTTGAGCTTTGTTGAGCCCACTGTTCCTAAAACCACTTTGACCCCCACATCCTCTTCTTGTGCAGAACATATTCATATCCTGCAGACCCTCATATTATGTGACACATTTGGGAGAACACTGGCATCATTGCCTCCTATGGGCAGTGCCCACACCCAGGATCTTCTATCCCCACTGTCCTTTCATTATAACAATTATTACACTACGTTTTAAATATTTTGTTACGTAGTTTTTTAAAAAATACATGAAAGTAAGGAAAATAGTATAATGAATTTCCATACCCAAACCCCAGTTTCTGCAGTCATCAGTATTCTTTTTCCATTCATAGCCCACACACACTGTTCCCCTACCCCATGACTTACTGGACTGTTTTAAAGGAAATCCTACTTATCGCATCATTTCTTCCTTAAATACTGTGTATCTTAAAACATACATATTTAATGTTATATATTATTAATAATATATATTTTATTTCATATATGTTTTACAGTTATATATATTTTTTAAGTTAAGGACAATCAAAAATCATGACCACAATACCATTATCATGCCTGACAGTTTTAATCATAATCCCTGAATATCATCCAATATCTAGTCAGTGTTTAAATATCCCTAATTATCTCAAAAATTGCTTTTTACACTTGGTTTGCATTAGAATACAAAGTCCATACATTGCATTTAGTTAAAGCCTCTTCTAAATTTCTTTTAATCTATAATAACCTTCCCTCTGATTTGTTTCCTGTGCCATTTATTTAAGAAATCAGTTCATTTGTTCCATAGATTTTCCCACATTCTAAATGTGGCTGACTGCTTTTTCATAATGTATTCTATTTTTCATAATGTAAGGTGATATAATCCTCTATTTTTCATAATTTTTGTCAGCAGTTCATTGGATCTAGAGGCTTAATTAAGTCTCAGATCCTTTTTACCATCACATGCTTCATGGGTGGTACTGAGTACTTCCTGTTGCATCACATCAGGAGGCACTTCCTGTTTGTATCTCTTCCCTGTACTGATGAAACTGACAATGACCATCCACTATAACATTTCCAATCAGCCTTTCACTTAATGGTTTGGACAGCCACTGATGACCACTGTCTGGTTCTGTTCTTTCATTAAGTGTTGTAGAATTACATCACATTGTATAATAATTGTTTTCCTTCAACTTTCTGTACAAGACTATAAGTTCCTAGAGGGTAGGAACTTGTTTCCTTTGCTCTAGCCTCAATATTCTTTTAAAATCTATTAAATGAACAAATATCCCACAATCATGTTGCTAAAAAGTCAAGGCATCAATGTTCCATTACAAATTTGTTTTCATTTTCACAAACTCAAGCCATACTTAATTGTGATTTGGAGAGGAGGAGATCATCATATTATAAACAATCTTAAGAGGTGTTGGGGGTAGAGGACTCAGGCTCCATAGCTATTTTTAGAGGCTTCTTGGGCCATGTATCACTTCTGTACACCTGCCCAGAACTCTGGAGATGCATTTTGGCAAAGAACAGGCAACCCCACCCCACTATAAATATCATTGGTTGACATCCAGGGCAGGGGCAACATAATGTACCAAAGCTCTCCCTCTTCCTCCTTGGACATAACTCCTCTTTCACCTATCCTTTCCCTTCCTCCTCCTGACCTCTCTGGGGATTCTGAGGTTCTTATTCTTCAGCCTGCCTTTTCAGTGTTCAGCTTCCCAAGAGTCTCTACTCAGGGCACTACTCTTGTTTCTCCCCATCTTCATTCTTCATATTTCTTCCATTTCCATGGCTTCAGGAACCACACACCTGCTCAGATCTCCCAGATCTCATTCTCCTATCCCAGCATTCACCCAAGTACCTGCTTCATGGACAGTTCCACGAGGAAGTCTTACAGTCATCACATCTCCAACTCTAAACCAAATTCATTAGTCATTTAAAAAAAAAAAAAAAAACAGAAGCACTTCTGCTGTTTCTTCTTTCAGCTTCAGGGGATGGTGTTGCCATTCATCTTGACCTTCACTTGTTTGCCCAGGCTGGGGATCTGACTGTTCCCACAGACACATTCGAGCAATCATTAAGCCCTGTCCATTCTACCCAGCATCCTCCTCCTTGTTCTAGACTCTCTGCCCTTGCCTGGCCCTTTATCACTTCTCAGTGAGCCTTCACAGTAGCCTGCTTGTGGGTCTCCTGCCCCCAGCTTCTGCTCTACCAGCTCTTTATCACCACTGCCACCAATGAAGTGCTCTGTCACTGGGTCAGCCTCCCGCATAAAAATTGTGGAAAAATCTTCATTGCTTTAAAATGATTTTCAAGTTCTTTAGAACCTGGCTCCAACTTACTTCCCCAATTTCATGTCATAATGCCACCCACCTCCACTCTTTTAAGATTGAAATTAAGGAAGTTTTCCTTCTCTGGTCCAGAAACAGTGATTCTTTTGATCATGTTGAATAAAGATTTCAATAAGATAAAAATTTTCTCTTTCCTTTTTTCTCTATCAAACAAAATCCCAAACAATATCCAGACATTATCCGTCTTGCTTTAAGGCTCTGCTGAAGGTGGACTCCTTTTATAGTCTCAGACACTCAGACCCAGTACCACTCACTTGGACCTGAGAGTGAGGGCAGAGGGGTGCAAGCCACAGCTGAGCCCCTGTGGGTGATGATTCCAGCCAAAGAAAAAGGACATTCTGACATCCCTTGTGTTTCTTTTCTGGGTCCACAGAGAGAGTCAGCATCAACTTTATTCTGCTTTATTTGGGAGACAAAGGGGTGTGGGACTTCACAAGTTTTGATCAATATATTAAAGGAGCAAAGACTTCTAAACAAAAGACATTAGACAAGGGATTTGTGAGTGTGACCCTCCTCCTTTTAGCCTAACTTGAGGCATGTTTCCTGCCTGATTCTGGGAGAGACACTTAAATGCTCTTGTTAAAGAAAAAGAGCTGATAATCACCATCTGTCAATGTCATCTGCTTCCCGTGAGGAGGAAACGGTGGAATGTTGTGGGACTCAGTGCACATTTGGGGGATTCTCTTGGGAGATTCCCGTGACTTATGCACCCTACCTTTTAACTACACTAGACTGCTCACAGTTTCCAGAANTCAAGGGGCTTTTTAGTTCCTCTTCACTTTCTGCCATAAGGGTGGTGTCATCTGCATATCTGAGGTTGTGAAGGGTTATCATGAAATTTACTAACCATTATAGAATCCCATTACTGTTGAGGTTTGGTGAGAATCCCTTGTCTTTCTTTCTTTTTTATAAGTATCTTGTCTTAAAAAAAATTTTTTTAAACAATTTTATTGGAGTACAGTTGATTTACATCTGTTATATTAATTTCAGGTGTACAGCAAAGTAAATCAGTTATACATATACACATATCCACTGCTTTTTAGATTCCTTCTCATATAGGCCATTACAGAGTACTGGGAAGAGTTTGCTATGCTTAATACAGTCGGTCCTTGTCAGTTACCCACTTTATATGTAGTTGTGCCCCTCAGCTTTCTTATGCTTGAGCATTTGCCTTCCTCTGACACGCCTTCTGCTTTTTCATAGTGTCAGTATGTGTACCTACATCAGTGCGTAAGAGATGTTCTCAGAGCAAGGAAGCTACGGAGCGAACAAGAAAACCCTCTGTTTCCAATCTACGAAAATGTGAATCCAGAGTATCACAGAGGTAGGAGCTTACTGCTCTACTTTATAAGTTTATTTAGCAAAATACAGTCTATCTGGAAGCCATTAAAAACCTCAAGCTTTCCCAACACACACTGATCATTTCTTCTCCCCAAAGGTTTGAGGGAAAGGCCCTCAAAAAGTGGCAACAAGGAAGAGAGGCTGAATGGGGAGGGAACCCCCACGGTGGAGCACAGGTTTCACGTGCTATCTCCTCCTAGGCTTGGGGTGCCCTCTGTTCAGGACTTGGCTTAATATATCTAAGGAATAAGGCTTACTACTAAAGAGGATGCTTTGAAATGGCAACTGGGAGTTCAAATTGTAAAATCCCCTTAGAGATGAACTTGGCCATATGTATGAAAGTCCTTATTATGTTCTTGTCACCCAATATTTCTACTGCCACCCTAAGTGCTGAAAAAGCTTTATGTGTGAAGCTTTTCATAGTTAAAGGTTTGAGGGATAAAAACAGAAATGTTCAACCGTGGCGGACTAAGCATACCGTGGTGCATTCACTGAGTAGAACAAAACACAGTCATTAAGAATGATATTTTTAAGAATATTTATATAGTATAGATTTTCTCATAAATAAGTAAGAAATGCAGAATGTTAAACAAACAAAAACAGCACATAGGGGCAAAAACAAAAAAAAGACCGGAGAGAAATATACACGCTCAGTCACTCAGTCGTATCTGACTCTTTGTGACCTTGTGGACTGCAGCCCACCAGGTTCCTCTGTCCATGGGATTTTTCAGGCAGGAATACTGGAGTGAGTTGCCATTTTCTCCTCTAGGAGATTTCCCGATGCAGGGATCGAACCTGAGTCTCCTGTGTCTCCCGCATTGGTAGACAGATTGTTTACCACTGAACCCCCTGGGAAGCCAGAGGGAAATAAAGAAATATATCACAGTAGTAAATAAAATTTCTCTGAGCAGTAAAAGAATATATCATTTTTCTTCCATTTTATGTTTTTTCTAAATTTTATAGAACAAGCATGTAACATGTAATTTTAAAATGAAAAATTCAGTAGAAGAAAATGTATAAACTTTGTAAGGCACTGCTTTGATCAGACAATAATTAATTGACGTGTGAAGGGTCTGCTTTTTCCTACTCAGGACCATCATTAAAATCGATTTTATCACACTAGCTAATTGCAAATTTGAAGTTACATTGTAATTTATTTCCAGCTAACAAATTACCTCAAAATTTGTTAGCTGACCTCTACATTTATTATGTCATAGTTTCTGTAGATCAGGAATCTGGAAGGGACTTAGCTGAGTGGTCTGGTTCTGGATCTCTCATAAGTCAAGACATTGGCCAGGGCTACAGTCATGTGAAGGCTTGACTGGGGCTGGAGTGTTCACTTCAAGATTGTTCATTCTGTGGTTGTCAGCATAAGTTTCAATTTCTTGCCACATGGACCAGTGTCCATCCATTAGATCTTTTTTTTTTCTTTTGGACAAACATTATTTCAGAGCTCTTTTATCTTCATTTCAAAATGCTCTTCAGTTTTATTTAGTTCTCTGTACCCTCTGTACCCACCCACCTAGCCAATATATTAAATAGTTAATAATCTGTAAAGCACACATACATGAGAGGGCTGCTATTTAAAGGAGTTCTTTGTAAATCAGATAGTCCTTTTGTTTTGTAAATAATTACCCCCTAATTTATCAGGAGAGTAAATTAATAGGCTTTGCATGTGAAATTCTTTAAGAAGCCCAGGATGCAGGAAGCTCTGGGGGATCTTGTAGTTTCCTTGTCTTGTTTTGGCTTGTTTAAGGGTCTTTTTTTAGTGTGGTCTTGGGTGTGCTTAAAGGAAGCCAATTATGGTATGGTTAGCTTCAGGCATCTGAAAGTTAGGATTCAGGTCCTAGCTCTGGAACTAGCTAGCATTCACAAGCCTGGTAACCCTGAGTGAATATCTGTACCACTCTGGGCCTGTGGGCTCATCTGGAAAACCAGAGGGTTAGACTGGAATCACTAGTCTTTTCCAGTTCTAGTAATCTACAGTCCTGAATGCAGTGACCTGGTCCGCACAGCGATGATCTCATCCTAAACCATACTGAGTTTCCGTCATTTCTGCTAGTCTTTGCCATTCATCATTTTCATAAATAGAACAAACAACTATGACATACCCCGCTGCAGCCTCTAATTCCAGTGTCTTTCCTTTCAGATTCAGGCTATTCAAGGCATTGAGAATGCACCCGAAGATCTCCTGGATCAAAACTATTCACTGTGTGATTTTATTTAAAAAAAAACAAAAAAACAAAAAAAACTTGCTTCATGCCCTACAGAGGTGCCAGCTATTTCTGTTGATATTATGTATAATTTATTAATCTGGAGAATTTTAAAGATTTTATGTAACTTAAAGGTAACAGATATTATTGTACATGGTTGTAATTTGTAGTTTCTTCTGTAAATATGTATTTTTCATAATGTTTAATATTAAGCTTTATATAATACTATTTTTCCACACCAAAGTGTTCATGGCTTGTTCTACCTAAACTAATTCAACCTGTATAACAGGACAAGTGGTAAAAAGTGTATGGAGGTGGTTGCAGGGGTGATCCCCTAGGCCAGTTTTGATACCTACAGGATACAGAGCAGGGTTGGAGAGAGCAGAGAGTACAGCTGGTTTGAGGGCATTGCTGGGACCCAAAGATGATCCAAAAGCAATTAATGTATATAACAATGTAATAATAAAACAATCAAAAGAAAGGGTTGGGGAGATGAGATTAAGCAGCAGCAAAGCTGAAGTAGGTGTCTGTGCCTCACGTGGTTAGTGCCTCCCCTTTGTCCTGCCGGAGCTCCAAGCCAACATGGTCAGCGTAGGGGCCACGTAACTTGCAAGGCAAGTCCAGGCTGCCGGGCTGAGGGTTCTGAGAGAGAATGACCAGAACAGAAGTGATGAATTCCTCTTATCCAGAAGCGTGTCACCTACTGCCCTGACTGGAAACACAGTCAACATGCAAAGCTCCATCCGCAGCCATGGGAGACTGTTCCACTGCATCCACAGTGTGCTATGTGTGAGCATGCATCCCACACTGGGGTGTGTGTTTTGGCCAATGGACACGCACTCATCTTTGTCTCATTGCTAGGAGGCTGCACTCCTGGAAAATTCAAAATCGCACTGGTCATACTTGGATTTCCCATTAAAAGAAGATTGTGGTGATATATTATGCTACTGATCAAAGGGCCTAATGTTAATACCTCTAGAGAAATATCCAAAAACATCATATATCACGAATTTAAAAAATACTGAAACAAAAGTTCAATGGTGCCTAGTATAAAATTTCCCAGACACCTTTTTTTTAGTAAATCATTGAGGTCAAAATATCAAGTAGTCACCTTCAGTTGCATTTACTGTAAAAGGCACTCATACTCTGCCAAGTTGACCAATTTTGACTATCACAAATTTCAGTGAGTCAAAAAGTGAGCATTGCCCTCTCCAAGGTCCAGTTCCAAGGGTCTTCCTGGAGAAAATTTGAAACACACCTGTATGGTATCATCATGGCTACCTGAGAGATGAGTCAGGAATGTTTGCCTTTTTCTCACTACAGATTTCTCTGTAATAAATTTAAGATTTAGAGATCCAGGTTGTTGGTCTCATATCTTCATTTGCAGAAAGAGTACGTTTCTTTTCAAAATGTATATTTTTTGCTACAAACTGTCGAGCCCCATAAGTACTTATAATGGGTATAATTGCCATAGTAAGTGGAAAAATCATTAAATATACCTAATATAGTTGTAAATCAAGGCTACACCCAAAATGGAAAATTTTCCAGGGCTTCTTGAAGTTTGTGGAAACAGGAAAAAGCTTTATAAGAATGAATGGGAAGAGGATTCCAAATCTTCACAGTGTTATCACGCTCAATGTCTTGTGAAATGCCAGTGTTAGGGTCTGATCCTGTTTCAGGAAACCAGATGGCTCTTCTAGAAATGAAAAGGAACAACATCCATGTAAGTGTGGCAGAGGTACCACTGAGCAGAAAATAAAGATCAGAGATATATGAGATGATATGTCTATTAGGAATAACTTTCCCTGTATTAATAAGAAAAAGTAATAAATTTCAAAAAACCAGAATTTTAAGCCAACATCACTGGGTATGAAGCACATCCAACTACATGGAAAGAAATTCATTTTTGGCTTCTCACTCATTTAGAAAAGTTTTAAGTTTCTGCAACTTGCTAGGCACTGTCCTAGAAACTACACATTTCTATTCAATAAAGAGAATACATCACAGTGATAACAGTGGAATTGTTGTTACTATTTTCAATTAAACCTGAAAGAGGGCCTCAGCAAGGCAGTGACATTACCCAGAAGCAGGGCAGTGGCCGCCTTCCTTGGGCCACAAACTGGCAAGTGCTGATTCTGCTTCAAGAGCAAATCTCTGAACCAAAAAGAGAAAGAAAGCAATTAATTGCACAAATCAAGAATTAAAACCATAACAAACCTACACGGCTGTCACAGTACATACCCTGGCATGTCTGGGGTGGAATCAGAGTTATGGAAATGGACATGACAAGGGAAAACTGTATGTTCTTTTAATCTAATGCAGGACAAATTTATTTCTACCCTCCACCTGTCTAATTTTAAATCTCCTTAGCAACAAATATTTCACTGTCTTCCCTCCCACCACCATCAAAGCCTAAATACATAATCTAGTTGATCTATTTATTAAATTTAGGAGGAGGGAAAAACAGGTTTCCTTGACATTCAGCTCAATTAATTAAACCCCATCATGTGTTATGTCTTGGTAAACACTCCACTTCCTGTCGCGCTGGGCATCCTGGCTGTGCACCTGTGCAGTACACTTTAATCATCAAGCCTTCAAAGTGCTTTTGAGCTATCAAATCTTGGAAAGCGCCTGTCTTGCATCTTAATAATTATTTATCCAAGTCCTTTATAATTAACTCCTTTAATCTCTACTCATTAAATCAATTTCATACTATTCTGTCTTCTCTGGATAGCAGCCAATTTTTCAGCTCTCGAGTCAGATTTTTCTAAGGCTCCTCTCCCTGTCTGGGTCTGCACTTGTCCTAAGAAATTCAGCAGCACTTAACACTTCCAAGCCCCTCTTTTTTGCTACACTTCCCCTTCTCCTTTTTGAATATGTTTGCTTTCCCAGTAGAAGGTGATTTTATTTTCTGTTCATCTTATCTCCTCATACCCATTGGTATGTCATAGTCTTTTCTGTCTCCACATTTTAGAAGAGATGATAATGATTTCACTTTTGAACACTAAAATGGCCACAACACACAATATATTGGGGACAGTTTTATTTGGTAGGGTCTTTAATTAATTTTATTATCTCTTGGAAGAAAGCCCAAAATGACATTTGAAAATAATATGAAACCACTAAGCAGATGTCCAGCAATACAAAAATAGGCTTCACATCTTATACTTCACACTCTGATTCTTCTAGTGTCTCAGGATCCAGGTTCTTGTATTTAAACACTTTCCTTACCTCTTGGAAGAAAATTGTCGACTATACACCAAGTTCTCATTCACTTAGGCTTCTGGGTTTCTACGGCTGGAATCCTAAAGTCACAAACCTGCCAGATCTGACTAACAGCAAATAGCACCAACTCTAAGCACCAACTCTAGGGTGCTCTAGAGTTTTAGTTCACACAAATGAGCCAGACCAAATCTGACCTGATGGGGGGTGGGGGTGGGAAATAGGTAATAAGCTGCTTGTTTGATGTAGCAGCTCAAGGACTTTCCACATTCCATTTCACTGAGGAAATGGAAATAACCAATGACTCATGACAGAGCGGCAAAAAGGATCCTCCTGGAAGTGGCTATGAGCAAGGCTTCAGTGGTACCTCATTCCAACGAGACAGAGTGGAAAAGGCTGTTATCAGCCCAAATGTTCTGTTAAGGTTCAGAGTATTTTTAACCTGAGATTTCAAATCATATCAAGTATTCAAAGATTATTTCACTCAAGGGAAAATTTATAAACTATGACTGCAGAAAATGAGTGAAATAATACAAAGAAGGAAAAATATTTGAAAAGAGGGGATCTAAGCAGACATCATCAGAAAGAAGAAACAACATTCCTTTTGTGTCCAGACTGTTTCTTGGGGATGTCATATGCTTCTGTTAAGATGCATTATCCTTTGAAGGGGTCACTTTGACTATGTTGGCCAGATGATATAGCTGATTAAGCAATTGAATTGATTCATTCAGTTTTGTGAATTCACCAGATGTTTGACGAAACTTGAGTTTGGAATTGTGAACACACTACCTTAGATTCTTTTAGTGGATGGTGCCTTTGAAATGTTTGGCCATTTTAGTCAAAATGCAGGGTAACATTTAATGCAGCCATGATAATAGCAAAAATCTGTTCTGTTCTAAAAATGTTTCTAGCAATGGAAATATTTTTGACTAAAAGACTACTCTTGACTTGTAGGGAGGCTCCCTAGGAATAAATATATGCCACAAAAACAAGGCATTTTATTTTTTTAAAAGGTTGTCTATATAGATGCATTCATGACATAAGAAAATGGTTGGTGAATGCTCCTAAAATAAAGGCTTATGTAATGGAAATAAAAGGCTCTATTAACAGATCTACCAAAAATGATTTTTGTAACCTATATGCCAATGTACATGATCTTATGTAAGATATCAAAATAAGCTGGTGAAATGGTGAATAATGTCAGACAAAAGTAGTAGGTTTCTTCTAGAATATTCACAAGAAAGGTTAGTAATGGCTGTTTTCTGCAGTAAGTAATTTCTTTTTAGAAAAACTATCTTCATCCTGAGTAAGCTTTCTGTTATGTTGGAGATGTGTTTTCATAACATCTTGTGAGTGAGCAAGTAAGCCTTCCCACAGAAAGGAGCATGTGCAGCTGTGGCTTTTGGAGTGTGCCATAGAGTTGGGTGGATTTCCCCTGCAAGCTGAAGTGAGTCTCCAGTGGCCTTCGTGAAATCTCCTGATTTCAACCACCCTGAACACAAGGTGCACCAAAGTTCCGACCTGAAGAGTCACAGGTAGGACCCATCAGGCTTATCAATTCTGCAAGGATAAGAACCAAGTCTTTGATCTCTTTTATACTCCCACCTAATAGAAATTAGTACACAACTCATAAACATTCAACATATACCTTTTGAGTGGAAATTGCTCCTGGCCCAGTACTTTGGGTATTTAGGTAGTCAGTATCTAATAACGCTAGTGTTCATGGAGGCTCATCTGGCTGTTCCTTGATTCGTGTGAAGCTTAAATAAATAAGGCAAATACATCTAGCAATTGAATGTGTTATGTTCTTTAATAGAGCATTTTTTATGTTTTTTATATTATGTTTTATTTCTCTGCAAATCTGGTCATTTTAAATGGCAGTCGATGGTTCTGTTTTTTTCTTATGATTGTACCCCTCCACACTGTTGTGTTTTCTAACCAACTCTGTTTAAAGAAAGCACTTCCGTAGTCTTTGTATTTAATTTATGCATTCGCTTAATATATTTTCATATTGTAACTGTGGTCAAAAACAATCTATATAGTGTCATAAACACCTTCCCACTAGTGAATAAAATTGCTATTTGTTGAAGGAAAATGTTCTGTCTTCTATTTGCCTGTATCTCATTTATCAATTTCTGTCATCTGACTGCTCAGGAGAAAGGTCAGAAGTGACTGCTTCTAAATGAGAAAAATTTTGCAAGCCATTATCGTGAAGAACTTGGTTGTTTTAACCTTTGCTCCTGTGAATGCCTAGTTGGTTACCTAGGGTATCACGAACATATAATAGACTCTCTGGTTGACTGTCTCCTGCTAAATTCTTGGTTTCAGTTCTCTAATTCATTGGTAACCAAAATGTCATCTATCACCAACAGTGTCTGTGTATTCTCAGAGGCGCTGCCCCAGCTGGATCCCCTGAGCCCTTCAGAGGCACTTCACACATAAGCGGGTGGTGTGACATTTGGTTAAGAGCTGCTGTGTCTATTTCCAGAATCATTATTTTGCCTTTTTTTTTTTACTTTTTCATATTTCAGTTGAAAAAACTCACTGTCCTTCACAACTCCAGTGTTTCATTTTTCTACAACTTACTTACAGAAATCTTCATTAAAAAAAAAAAACTACCATAACAGATTTACATGTAAAACTATCAAATCAAATCCATCCTTCATTTTGAAACAATTTCTAGATTCAAATTGAGTTGGCAAAAATAATTTGACCTCTGAGACTTGACCTTATTTTTCCCAAAGTAGCTGTTTGTTTGATGGAATTTACTCCTAAAGGAAAAGGGAATATGACCATATGAAATGATCACTTAGTAATTCTGCTGGAGTATCCTCCACAATCATGAAGTGTTAGAACTGAAAGGGCCACTTTAGGATGGACAATGATGGAAACCAAGACCAAGTTTAAGATGATAGTGCAAAATAGGACAATGCTAGAATCAAATCCTATCTTCCTATCACTTGTGGGGGTGGACCTGCCTACATGTAAATATAGAAAAAATGAAGAAGAATGATTCTCAGATCCAGGGCATGTAATTGCCATCTTGCACACTGAGACAGAACCCTGAGTGGAACCTTCAACATTTTATGTGATTATTGCTTTAATTTTGTATGTTTGGAGACACTCATTTGCCAAACAAATCTCAGACTATATTTTAGAGTCATACCTTAGCAAAACTCATCACTATCTTAAAGCTGAAGTACTATTGAACAGTAAAGAAGAAAAATATGCTTTTTACAAAACATAATACTATTATAAAACATTTTTTATTAAAGCTGATTAAATCAAACCACCTAAAACCCCAAGAATTTCTACCACTAGATTTGGAAAGAACTGGCAAAGATTTTGATGTTGCCAGTAAAAAGAGCATTCATAATACAAGGATAAAAATTAACTGGTAAAATTCAAGCTTGAGTAATAGAGAACACCATGCAGGGATGGTTCTGTGTAGGAGTTAACACTTGCCAAAGGCCAGGCTTAACTAAAATATCTCCCCAACCCAGCATCTCCCAAAGAATATTATTTTAGAGAATTGTAGATCTAGATAAGGCTTGCCCTTTTTATCCTAGGGTTTACTGTAATGATACAAGAACCTTTGTGTAGAGTATCTTAATATTAAATTATTTTGCTCTTGGAGCTCTTGACCCCAGGAAGAAACTTGGCATCTGTTTCAGTCTTTGAGAAAGAACTAACAGTGAAATATGTTTCCTGTCTCTGTGACCCTGCTGCTAGCTGTTGGTGGCCAAGAAGTTTCTGTGTCTTAAGGTTTGCCAAGGAGCTAAAGTAAATAAAAACAACAACAAAAGTAAAAACAAAAAGCTGACGAGACAACTACAGAAACAAAGAGCGTTTAAAGAGGAAAAGTTCAGAAGACTGGGAGCATTCCTAAATCTAACCTCCATCAGAAAATACCATTTGTAAGAGTCATACATTAAAGATTCAAGCCATATTTCATTCCTAAAGAACTTTCCAGTGACCCCTGACCCAGTCTTCACTCAAGTAGGTACTCCTTTCCCATTCATGACAGATGACAGGGCAGGGAGTCGGGGGGTGGGGGGTAGGGAGGGGTCAACAAATGTCTACCTGCGAAGAATACCACATCAGCAATAAACAAAGATGAACCAGGATAGAAGAGAAGTAACATGAATGAGCCCACGCTGGTGGAAAACTGGTAGGCAAAAGTAAAGTGACAGGTGAGAGCTATGAAGGTGCCATTGGGAGTCTTAGACCCCGTGCAGTCACAGAGGATTTTCTCATTTAAGAGGAAGACATTTTAAGTTCTGTTTAAAGTGCTATAGATGGGAACTTCATTTTTTCGCTTTTGTTTCTGTTCTTTTTTGGCTTGCTAGGTCTTTGTTGTGGTGTGCTGGGCTCAGTTCCTCCAGGGCATGGGGGATCTTAGTTCCCTGTTGTTGTTTAGTGGCTCAGTCATGTCTGACTCTCTGCAGTCCCATTGACTGCAGCACCCCAGGTTTCCCTGTCCTTCACCACCTCCCAGAGCTTGCTCAAACTCATGTCCATCGAGTCAATGATGCCATTCAGCCATTTCATCCTCTGTCATCCCCTTCTCTTCCTGCCTCCAGTCTTTTCCAGCATCAGGGTCTTTCCCAATGAATTGGACCAGGGATGGAATCCACATTCCCTGAGTTAGAAGGTGAATTCTTAATCACTGGACCATCAGGGAAGTCCGAGGGACTGCATGCTTAATCTCTGGTTATTACTTAAAGTTTGACTCCAGGCTATTATCTTAGTGAGTGCCTTCACCTATCATGTACTATCAGTCAATGATTGTTTCCACTTTATAGATTAGGAAGCAGAGGCACAGAGAAGACCAAGATATTGCCCAAAACTTAGTAGAAGAATAGGAACAATAGCTAATGCATATGATGCACTAACTATAATATCATCTAATTTAACTCTTCACACAGCCTAGTTATCAGACTTACATTGGAGATAAGGAAACTGAAGTTTAAAGAGAGTAATTTGCCCAAGGCCCCACACTACCAGCTACTTAGTTTCCAATCTGAATCTTTCTGACTTCAAAATGTGGCCACTTAACCTCTGTGCCCTGATGGGTCAGTGGTAAAAAATCTGTCTGCCAAGCAAGAGACTGGGGTTCAATACCTGGGTCAGGAATTCCCCCTGAAGAAGGAAACAGCAGCCCACTCCAATATTCTTGCCTGGGAAATCCCACGGACAGAGGAGTCTGGTGGCTACAGTCCATGCAGTCAAAAAAAGTAGGACATGACTTGGTGACTAAACAACAAATCTCTCTAGCAGAGTATTCCAAAGTTTGGTTCCCAGACCAGCAGCACTGATATCAGCTGGTTACAAACGCAAATTCTCAGACTCATGCCCCCGTAATCCTATTGAATCTGAAACTCTGGGGGTGAAGCCCAGCAATGTGTGTATAACAAGCCCCCCAGGTGATTGGACACGTGCTGTTCTGTGTGGAGCCTCTTTGCTTTGCAGCTTCTTCTTAGTCAAATCTAACTCTTTGAGAAGAAATTTTGTCAAACCCTGTGTGACAAAGAATAATAATGTGCAATGTTTTTGACCCCTAGCACATAAAAAGCACTTAATAAATGTTAGCAACTATTACTATTGTGTCCCAGGTAGCACTCTGAACAGCCTTACCTGTGGTATTTCATTTAATTCTTGAAAAAGCAGATAAGGCAGGGACTACAATTATTCCCATTCTACAGACATAGAAACCGAGGCACACAGAAGGTGAGAGACTCAGAGTAAATATCTGGACCTAGGTCATAGAGCTGGCAAATGTCAGAGTGTGACACTGAGCAGGAACAGTGTAATTCTGAAGCCTGTGTTCATAACCACTTCCTCCTATACCACAGGTTGGAGAAAAGGCTGATTAACCTCCACAGCTCAAATTCAATGTTGAGCCTCCAGCTTTCACTTCAGCTTCAAAGACTCATTTATGTGCTGCACGTCACTTTCCTCCAGCCTGACCCTGCTGTCTCTTGCTCAAAGGACCATGAGTCCAATAGCCTTGACGTTTATGTCCCTCTCAGTTTTGCAGACTGAATGTGACAACACCATCATGGACTCTAAATGCCATCCTAACTGTTCCCTCTGGGGCCCAGGAAAAGCAGTAAACAGTTCTCAGGGTGGCAGTAAATTCTTAGGGTAAAGAGATACTGGCTGTCCCGTGTAGAAATGGCAGATCAACACAGAATGGGAGACACCAAGAACAGGAAGTCACCACAGGGAGGAATCCCTAAATAAGGTGGGAGAAATGGGAAGATGCCTTAAAAGGCAGCTGCAAACTCTCAAAGATTCTAACAACCAGAGGCTACAAAGTTCAGCCCTAGATGACTGCTGAACCAGTGAAGAAAGGAGAACGGGAACAGGCCTCTATGACACTGTTTATTTATTTATTTTATTATTTATTTAGTTTTTGTCTGTGCTGGGCTTCTCTAGTTGCTTCATGGAGGCTTAGTTCCCCCATGGCATGTAGGATCTTAGTTCCCCAATCCAGGACTGAACCCACATCCCCTGCATTGGAAGGCAGATTCTTAACCACTGAACCACCTATGATACTATTTAGAATAAGAAAGACTGAAAAAGCAAGCATGTGAAGAGTGAGAAGGAATGAAGGACAGGAAAGCGAAGACCTCAAAGGTGACACTTCTACTCCATCCCCCAGGCCCTAGCCATGAGCAAGGAAGGTGGGCCTGAATGCTCACTCATCACCTTCACTTGGGTAAAGATAGCATCAGTCCCACAGACAGAAGTCTGGCAGGAAAAGGAGTTCAGTTCAGTTAAGTCGCTCAGTCATGTCCGACTCTTTGTGACCCCATGAATCGCAGCACGCCGGGCCTCATCACCAACTCCCTGAGTTCACTCAGATTCACGTCAATCGAGTCAGTGATGCCATCCAGCCATCTCATCCTCTGTTCCCCTTCGTCTCCTGCCCCCAATCCCTCCCAGCATCAGAGTCTTTTCCAATGAGTCAACTCTTCCCATGAGGTGGTCAAAGTATTGGAGTTTCAGCTTTAGCATCATTCCTTCCAAAGAAATCCCAGGGTTGATCTCCTTCAGAATGGACTGGTTGGATCTCCTTGCAGTCCAAGGGACTCTCAAGAGTCTTCTCCAACAACACCACAGTTCAAAAGTATCAATTCTTCAGCGCCCAGCCTTCTTCACAGTCCAACTCTGACATCCATACATGACTACTGGAAAAACCATAGCCTTGACTAGAAGAACCTTTGTTGGCAAAGTGATGTCTCCGCTTTTGAATATGCTATCTAGGTTGGTCATAACTTTTCTTCCAAGGAGTAAGCATTCTAATTTCATGGCTGCAGTCACCATCTGCAGTGATTTGGGAGCCCCCAAAAATAAAGTCTGACACTGTTTCCACTGTTTCCCCATCTATTTCCCATGAAGTGATGGGACCGGATGCCATGATCTTCCGTTTCTGAATGCTGAGCTTTAAGCCAACTTTTTGACTCTCCTCTTTCACTTTCATCAAGAGACTTTTTAAGTTGTTCTTCACTTTCTGCCATAAGGTGGTGTCATCTGCATATCTGAGGTTATTGATATTTCTCCCAGCAATCTTGGTTCCAGCTTGTGTTTCTTCCAGCCCAGCATTTCTCATAATGTACTCTGCATAGAAGTTAGATAAGCAAGGTGACAATATACAGCCTTGA
>SJYV01026359.1:470267-494377 GCA_006410875.1 Neotragus pygmaeus
GTGGATGTTGGCAATTTGATCTCTGGTTCCTCTGTCTTTTCTAAAACCAGCTTGAACATCTGGAAGTTCGCAGCTCACATATTGCTGAAGCTTGGCTTGGAGAATTGTGAGCATTACTTTACTAGCATGTGAAATGAGTGCAGTTGTGTGGTAGTTTGAGCAATCTTTGGCATTGCCTTTCTTTGGGATTGGAATGAAAACTGACTTTTCCAGTCCTGTGGCCACTGCTGAGTTTTCCAAATTTGCTGGCATATTGAGTGCGGCACTTTCACAGCATCATCTTTCAGAATTTGAAATAGCTCTACTGGAATTCCATCACCTCCACTAGCTTTGTTCGTAGTGATGCTTCCTAAGGCCCACTTGACTTCACATTCCAGGATGTCTGGCTCTAGATGAGTGATCACACCATCGTGATTATCCTGGTAGTGAAGATCTTTTTTGTACAATTCTGTGTATTCTTGCCACCTCTTCTTAATATCTTCTGCTTCTGTTAGGTCCAGACCATTTCTGTCCTTTATCGAGCCCATCTTTGCATGAAATGTTCCCTTGGTATCTCTAATTTTCTTGAAGAGATCTCTAGTCTTCCCCATTCTGTTCGTCTCCTCTATTTCTTTGCATTGATCACTGAAGAAGGCTTTCTTATCTCCTCTTGCTACTCTTTGGAACTCTGCATTCAGATGCATATAGGCATACTCAAAAGGGTATGAGCAGAGCTCAAGAAAGGAACCAATGCCCAAGAAGTGGACAGTCTTCCTGGCTCCACTGGAATTTCCCAGGGCCTCAGCACTCAAGGCCGTGCACACACTTGGTGGGACAACATGCCAAGGGTTTGGGGTAGAGCAGTACACTGAGACTCACTTAAAAGCTGCGTGACTTTATTAAGCTTCAAGGACCGTTTGTCTTCTCCAGCCACACCTCCAGAACAGGAAGTCATCAGCAGTTTCTCTGTGTGTGACTGTTTCTATTAACCTTCTAGATACAAGATAGCTAACCCTTCTCTTGATCACTGTCTGCCTGGCTTCATATCTTATCACCCCAGCAAATGCAGAAGTCCTCTGTGTTGTCCCTGTGCCTCTGTCTGGCACTCCAGTCCCCCTTCTACACTGCCATCTGAGTGACTGATCTAAAATATGAAAGTGACCGTGTGATGTGATGTGAAAGTCGCTTAGTCGTGTCTGACTCTTTGTGACCCCATGGTCTAGTTAATGGAATTCTCCAGGCCAGAACACTGGCGTAGGTAGCTGTTCCCTTCTCCAGGGGATCTTCCCAACACAAGGTTTGAACCCAGGTATCCCATATTGCAGGCAGATTTTTTACCAGCTGAGCCACCAGGGAAGCCCAAAAGGTTTTGGAAGCCCAAAACCGTGTTCCTCCTGAAATTGACCAGTGACTCTCAATTATCCACAAGATAATTGTGGCCATAGAAAGTCTTCGATGACTTGGCCCATGTCTTCTTCCCCAGCTGCAGCTGTAGCCCCTCTTCTCCCTGCAATTTACATTTTATCATTCAAACCCTTGAGGTTTCTAGGGTGCATGCTGCTGTTCTATACATTTTTGCTCTGATATATTTCTTTTTCTCCTCCCTGAAATAGTTCTTACCTCTTCTCTGAAACCCAGGACCCAGCACAGGGGGCAGGAAGGTCATTAGCTCAGGCTTCACCCTCACAAAGGGTAGCAAAACATAGCCCTTTGATTTATCTATGTGCCTGTGTGTGTGTGTGTGTGTGTGTGTGTAAGTTGCTTCAGTCATATCTGACTCTTTGCTACCCTATGGACTATAGCTCACCAAGCTCCTCTGTCCATGGGATTCTCCAGGCAAGAATACTAGAGTAGGTTGCCATGCCCTCCTCCACGGAATCTTCCTAACCCAGGAATCAAACTTGCATCTCTTATGTCTCCTGTGTTGCAGGTGGATTCTTTACCTCTGGGCCACTGGGGAAGTCTGACTTGTCTACACGTAAAGTTAAATATAGTCACAGAGATGCAGACAGAAATGAGAGATGAAGGCAAGACAGATAACTTTCAACTCAGGCCTGTTATTAGATCAATCTGCCGGGAGTGTTTTATAAAGAAATATTTTTAAAGAAATCCTTTCATTATTTTGTAATTTAAACAATTTTTATAAACCTCTTTAGACATTTTTTAAAACTTAAAAAATTTTTTTTATCATACCAGAAGTATAAAAAACTGGCAGTGACCTTCTCTTGATCCTGAGATGGCTGTTGACCAGTTCCCAAACTTGTCTCCTGAAACTCAGCTCCAAGTTAGGGTTACTTCTGTACCCACAGAAACATTTTCCATTTTTCATGCACAATGGCATATTATGTCAAAATAATTTGTTCTGTCTTCCCCCTGAGACTTCATAGTTTCCAGAACAAGTACTCCAAGTCACCAAGTGAATGAATATGAGATTGACTTCAGATGTTATTATAATAGCAATGATAATAATGCAATATGGCTCAACAGGTAAAGAATCCACCTACAATGCAAGAGATACAAGTTGATTCCCTGGGTCAGGAAGGTCCCTTGAAGAGGAACTGGCACCCCACTCCAGTATTCATGCCTGGAAAATCCCATGGACAGAAGAGTCTGGCAGGCTACCATCCATGGTGTCGCAAATAGTTGAACATGACTGAGCATGAGCATGGAATAATTATATAATAGAAAGGGATGCATTTCAACAAAGTGCTGGGCATCATTCATTGCTTTCTCACACATTTTAATTGAGTCAGTCCTCCCCAAAAACCCTGTGAGATGAGAAATCAAGCCTTAGTAGCACAGCCAATTAACAGCAGAACCAGGATTCAAACCCTGACAATCTGGCTTCAAAGCTAGTGTCAATCACTCTACCAGCAGTTCTCAAGCTTTGGAGCGGCAGCTCAGTGGTAAAGAATCCACCTGTCAAGCAAGAGACATGGGTATGATCCTTGAGTCAGGAAGATCCCCTGGAGAAGGAAATGGCAACCTACTCCAATATTCTTGCCTGGGAAATCCCATGGACCTTGGAACCTGATGAAATACAGTTCATGGGGTCACAAAAGAATCAGAAATGACTTAACAACTAAACCACCACCAGAATCACCTGGAGAAATATTAATAAAGCACAGTTTAACTGGGCCCCATTAACAGAACTTCTAAATCAATGCATTCATACTATGCTCTGGTGTTATGAAAAATGGTGAAGCAAAAATTTGAAAGCTATTTCATATAATTCTTTGAGGGTGGTTTCATCTCATTAAGTAGATAATGATATTTCAGAAAATACGTTTGTAGCTTTTTAACAGAATTCAGCTTTAAAGAGGACTTTGCAAAGATTGAGTTTTCATTTGTAGTCATTGGTCTTTTCTCTGGAAAAGCAAAGAATTTTGAGACCAATTGGGTTCAAGAACAAATGCCTGCTCACAAGCTCTGCATTTGCACAACTTCACAATGATGAAATGAGTTTAGAGAAATAAATAACTGACTCAAGTTGCTGAGCCAGCAAACAACCCCTCCAGAGCGGCTGCCCTGAGAACAGGCTGAGCTCAGGACAGAACATTCTCCGATCAACCGTCTAGTCACACCATCACCAGCTCAGTCCACTTCCCCACACTCAGTTCTTTCCAGCCTGGTTTATTCCTCTGTAAAAAGAAAAGTCCTTTGCTGCCTGGCATTTGTGATGCTTGCAAATCTGATGGATGAAACTCTTGCAATCGTCCAATTCTCCCATTATAGCCATCTCTCCCCCACCCCATTCACCATTGGCAATATTTTTTTTTTCAAATAGAGTATGTCCTTACCTAAGTCTGGATTTGTTTTGAACTTGATTCCAATCTGGATTTGCTTCAAAATGTGAATGATTTCTCACCTGCATGCAATCTTAGATCCACACTCATGATATTTTTATCTCATTTAGTAGAAAAAATAATGGATACTGAAATATCCACTTTCTAATCCCTGAAACCTGTGAATATGAGTATGTTAGGTTAAATGGCAAAGGTGGGGCTTCCCAGGTGGCACTAGTGGTAAAGAACCCGCCTGCCAGTGCAGGAGATGCAGAGACAGGAGTTCAGTTCCTGGTTTGGGAAGATCCAGGGAAGAAGAAATGGCGATGCAATCCAGTATTCTTGCCTGGAAAATTTCATGGACAGAGGAGCCTGGTGGGCTACCATCCTTGAGGCTGCAAAGAGTTGGTAAAGTAAAATAAAGTTAAAAAAAAAAAGAGTCAGATGTAACTGAGCACATTATTTCAATTTAATCTTCATGGCAAAGGGGAATCAAAGTTGCCAATGGAATTAAGCTGCTAATCAGCTAACCCTGAGATAGAGAGACTGTCTTGGAGTCTTTGGGTGGGCCCAACTACAAGAGTTCTTATATATTGAAGACAGAGGCAAGAAAAAGAGAACCTGAGACATCAGTGTGAGAAGTTGGCCTAATATTTCTGATTTTGAAGATGAAAGAAAAGAGCCATGAGGCAAGGAATGCAGGTGAGCTCTAGAAGCTGAGAAAATAAACGGATTATTTCCTAGAGCTTCCAGAAGGAATGCAACCATGCTGACATTTTGATTTTAGCACAATGAAGCCCATTCTGTGGAGTCTGACCTCAAGAACTGTAAGATAATAAATTTAGGTTGTTTTAAATCAGTTTTCCAGTAGTCAGGTATGAATGTGAAAGATAGATCATGAAGGCTGAGTGCCAAAGAATTGATGTTTTCGAACTGTGGTGTTGGAGGAGACTCTTGAAAGTCCCTTGGACTGCAAGGAGATCAAACCTGTCAGTCCTAAAGGAAATCAACCCTTAATATTCATTGGAAGCATTGATGCTGAATTTGAAGTTCCGGTACTTTGGCCACCTGATGCAAAGAGCCAACTCATTGGAAAAGACCCCAATGCTGGGAAGAATTGAGAGCAGGAGAATGGAGCAACAGAGGATAAAGTGGTTGGTTGGCATCACCAACTCAATGGGCATGAGTTTGAGCAAATTCTGGGAGAGAGTGAAGGACAGGGAAGCCTGGCATGCTGCCGTTCATGAAGTTGCAAAGAGTTAGACATGACTGAGCAAGAGAGAGAGAAGGCAATGGCACCCCACTCCAGTGCTCTTGCCTGGAAAATCCCATGGATGGAGGAGCCTGGTAGGCTGTGGTCCATGGGGTCGCTAAGAGTTGGACACGACTGAGACTTCACTTTCACTTTTCACTTTCATGCACTGGAGAAGGAAATGGCAACCCACTCCAGTGTTCTTGCCTGGAGAATCCGAGGGACAGGGGAGCCTGGTGGGCTGCCGTCCATGGGGTCGCACAGAGTCAGACACGACTGAAGTGACTTAGCAGCAGCAGCAGCAGCAGCAGCAGAGCGACTGAACAACAACATCAAAGCCACCAAATTCATGAAAATGTGTTACAATAGTGATGGGAAACTAATGTTCTCTATATTACAGATAATGGACCCGAGGTTTAGAGAGTTTATAAAATTTGTCCAAGGTCATACAACCAGTAAATGATGAAACTAAAACTGAAACTCAAGCCTCTATATTCAGAGCCCCTATTTCTACTACATGATAATTTGTAAAACAAATGCTAATCTCTTTTACATGATAGCTTTTCAAGTATTTGTAAGTAGATACCGTGTCTTCCCTTAGTCTTCCCTGAGAAAACCAAAAGTTTCTGTAAGCCTCAGGTGACAGTAGGAGGTACCCTGACCCTCCTAGAAAATATGGCGGCCAAGCTGAGCAAGGTGCCAATGAGGCTGCAGCACCACCTTTGTATGTTTCAATTCATCCTTTGAAAAGTGGCATTTATAACTCATAAAATTTAAGCATTACTCTTTGAGTTAGAAAAATGAGGTGCTAGTTTTCGTTTATTGACAAATTGGCTGTGAACTTAACGTTCCTAAAAAATGAGTCATTTGAATCGGAACATTAATTTATTTGAGCAGCTGGGTCCACATCACTCTGAGAAAATGCCATGGCTCTGTCCCTACACAGATCATCCCCTAATGGTCCCAGCACCTGACTATCGTAGTAATAGCTCAGGCTTCCTTCTTGCCCTCCCACCTGAAATCTCAGATGCTGGAGGTAATAACACCCTTTTAGAAGAGTGCATTTGAGAATCCACCTTGCCACCGTTGCCCCACCTGGAGACATTAAGTTTTGCCTGCAACTGAGGTTCAATAGTACCACATGTTTGTATTAGAGACAAAGTCTGCCCTGCCTCTGTAAGATCCATCCTATAAGGAAAAGTGGGAGCAAGATTGAGCCTTCAGCTCTGAAATAACCAACAGGGCCAATAAGAACTGCAAATACCTCACGGCTGGGGAAGCATAGATAAAGGGACGCACTTATCTCCCATAGAGGTGCTTAGCTTGAGTCCATGGGAGCCAAATATAAAGTTCTGAACCAGCTTTTAAACACAGCTATTATTAAAAATTACATAAGTTTGCAACTTATATAAATCTATTAAACTATAAATCATATTAAAAACAAAGGCAAGAAACACTCAAAGCCCTTGCTTCCTCATTATTTTACCACCTTTTACTATTATCCCTTCTCTTCAGGTTATTTCTGTTGCTAAATCTATATGATTGAAAAACTATAACAGTGTGCCACTGAATAGCTCTCTCAAATTCTGAGTTCAGCAATGTCACATTGATGACTTTACAATCAGCCATGGTAGGTGGATTTATTCCACAGATGTCAGTAAATCCTGTGAATGAGGGCATCTATCTCACCCCTGGCTGAGTGTCAAACATTTACCAGCACATCACTTCCCATCAGTACATCCTTCCACCCTGCACCACACAAAACATTGCAACCCGCTCACCTAGTGAAGACATGAAGACATCAGCTACATCATTTCATCCAATAATTATAAAGGGCAAAGTAAACCTCTCTAGGATTTTTTCTTTAAACATTTTTTTTTGGCTTGGAAGGTTTATTCACACATTTATACATCATCTGTTTCCTCTTTAAATTTCAGAGTAACTTTGGATTTTATAACATGGAGTTAGCATTTAAGGTATGCTCTCTCAGAAAGGAGAATAATAAGAGTTAATGAGAATTCTACAGTGTTGTTGGTATTTCTTGGTCTGTGATGTATGGGACAGTATGGAAACCTCCTTGAGTATCCTCCTTTCTATATCACCTTTTATTTCTATGGTTCAGTTCAGTGCAGTTCAGTTCAGTTCAATCGCTCAGTCGTGTCTGACTATTTTCGACCCCATGGACTGCAGCACAACAGGCCTTCCTGTCCATCACCAATTCCCAGAGCTTACTCAAACTCATGTTCATTGAATCGGTGAAGCCATCCAACCATCTCATCCTCTGTCATCCCCTTCTCCCACCTTCAATTTTTCCCAGCATCAGGGTCTTTTCAAATGAGTCAGTTCTTCGNTGTTTTCAGCGGTCGCCCTGCTCGATTTCCTTGATGTGTGCCACAGTACCCCTCTGTCTCGGTCCGGCCTGTGTTCCGCGGTCGCCCTGTGCCAAAATCCGGGCTGTGTTCAGCAGTCGGCTAGAAACGAGTTACTGGATGTGTGCCGTGGTCGCCTGTCACTGTGTTTCGGGCAATGTGCCACAGGCGCCATTCGCCGAGGTCCGGGCTGTATGCCGTGGTCACCCTGAGACGATGTCCAGCCTGTTTGCCGTGGTCGCCCTGCGCCAAGGTCCGGGCTGTGTTCCGCCATCGGCTGACGATGAATTCCGGGATGTGTTCTGCTTTCGCCTTTCACTGAGGTTCGGGCTGTGTTCCACGGTCGCCCTGCGCTGATGTCCAGCCTATGTGCCGCGGTCAGCCTGTGCCGAGGTCCGTGCTGTGTTCCGTGGTTGGCTAGCAACGAGTTCTGAGCTCTGTGCCACGGTCGCTCTGCACAGATTTCCAGGCTGTGTGCCACGGTCAACCTTCACTGATGTTCNCCATCCTAAAGGAGATCAGTCCTGGGTGTTCATTGGGAGGACTGATGTTGAAGCTGAAACTCCAATATTTCGGCCACCTGATATGAAGAGCTGACTCATTTGAAAAGACCCTGATGCTCGGAAAGATTGAAGGCAGGAGGAAAAGGGGGCGACAGAGGATGAGTTTGTTGGATTGTATCACTGACTCAATGGACATGAGTTTGAGTAAACTCTGGGAGTTGGTGATGGATAGGGAGACCTGGAGTGCTGCAGTCCATCTGGTCTCAAATAGCCAGACATGATTGAGCAACTGAACTGAACTGAAGGAGCCCCCATACTGTTCTTCCTAGTGGCTATACCATTTTAAATTCCCATCAACACTGTAGGAGGGATCCCTCCTTTCCACACTCTCTGTAGTATTTATTGTTTGTGGATTTTTTTCCGGATAACCATTCTGGTTGGTGTGAAGAGAAATCTCATTGTAGATTATGTTGCTTTCTTTGATACTGTTAAGCTTTATGGGCTGTTTGTAAATTTTGGAGACTTATTCCTTGTTGGTCTTATCATTTATAAATATTGTCTCTCAATCTGTGGGTTGTCTTGTTGTTTGATTATTTCTTTTGCTGTGAAAAAGCTTTTGAGTTTAAGTAGGTCTCATTAGTTTATTTTTGTTGTGCTGGGAGATGTATCAGAAAAAAAAAAAAAATGCTGCTGTCAGAAAGTGTTCTGCCAATGTTTTCCTCTAGGAGTTTTATAGTGTCTTGTCCCAAATTCAGGTCTTTAATCTATCTTGGACTTATTTTGGTGAGTGGTTTAAAAGAATGATCTAATTTCATATTTTTACATATAACAGTACCATTTTAAAGGCACCATTTGTTGAAGAGACCTCTTTTCCAACATTGTGCAGTCTTGCCTCCTTTGCCATGGATTGATTGACCATGGGTCTGTGGGTTTATTTCTGGGTTTTCTATCCTATTCCATTGAACTATATTTCTATTTTTGCATCAGTACCATACTCCTTTGATGACTGTAACTTTGTAGTATAGGCTAAAGTCAAAGACACTGGTTCTTCCAGCTACATTTTTCTTTCTCAAGGTTTCTTTGGCCTTTCAGGGTCTTGTGTGTCTCCATACAAATTTTAGCATTTTTTTTTGTCCTAGTTCTTTGTAAGATCAATTGGTAATTTGATAGTAATTTGATACAGGTTGCATTAAACTTGTAGATTGCCTTGGGAAATATAGTCATTTTTTCAACACTGATTCTTCCAATCCTTGAACATGGTATTTCTTTTCATCTGTTTATGTCTTCTTCAGTTTTTTGTTCAATGTCATACTTTTCAGACTACAGGTCTTTTTCTCCTTAGGTAGGCCTATCCTTAGGTATTTTATTCTTTTTGATGCAATGGTAAGTTGAGATGCTTATTGAATTTTTCTTTCTGACCTTTGTTGGTTAGTGTGTAAAAACACAACAGATTCCTGTATATTAATTTTTTAACCTGAAACTTTACCAAATTCATTGATCAGTTGTAATTTTCTGTAGCATATTTAGGATCTTTGTAGAGTATCATGTTATCTATAACTAGTGACAGTTTAACGTCTTCTTTTCCAATTTAGGTTCACTTTACTTCTTTTTCTTCTCTGATTGCTGTTGCTAGGACTTCCTAAACTGTGTTGAATAACAGGGGTGAGAAGGGACATCGTTGCCTTTTTCCTGATCTTAGAGGAAATACATTCAGCTTTTCACCAATGAGTATGATATTAGTTGTAGATGTGTCATTTATGGCCTTTATTATGTTGAAGTATGTTCCCTCCATGCCCACTTTCTGAGAACTTTCATATAAATGGGTGCTGAATTTTGTCAAAAGCTTTTTCAGCATCTTTTGAGATGACTGTATATTTTTTATTCTTCAATTTATTGATGGGGTATATCAATATACCACATGAGTTTGAGTAAACTCTGGGAGTTGGTGATGGACAGGGAGGCCTGAAGTGCTGCATTCCATGGGGTTAGAGAGTCGGACACAACTGGGTAACTGAACTGAACTGAACTTATCCACCCAGCTAGTCTACGTCCTTTGGTTGGCGTGTTTAATTTATTTATATTTAAGGCAATTATTGATGTGTATGATCATATTACAATTTTCTTAATTATTTTGGGTTTATTCTTTGTAGATCTTTTCCTTCTTTTGTGTTTACTCCCTAGAGAAGTCCCTATAGCATTTGTTGTAAAGCTGGTTTGGTGGTGCTGAATTCTCTTAACTTTCACTTGTCAGTCAAGTTTTTGATTTCTCCATCAAATATAAATGAAAGTTCTACTGGTTAGAGAATTCTTGGTTGTAGTTTCTTCCTTTTGATCATGCTAAATACATTGTGCCAGTGTTCTTTAGCTTTAGAGTTTCTGTTGAGAAATCAGCTCATAACCTTATAGGACTTCCCATATGTTGTCTGTCATTTTTCCCTTGTTGCTTTTAATATTGTAGCACTGTCTTTAATTTTTTCAGTTTGATTATTATGTGTCTCTGTGTGTTGATCCTTGGGTTTATTTTGTCTGGGACTTTCTGTGCTCCCTAGACTTGGTTGACTATTTCCTTACCCATGCTAGGGAATTTTTCAGCTATGTCTCTTTAAATATTTCTCAGGTCCTTTCTCTTTCTATTCTCCTTCTGGGACCCTAAAATGCAAGTGTTAGTGCATTTAATATTATGCCTGAGGTCTCTTCAGTTCAGTTCAGGTCAGTCACTTAGTCATGTCTGACTCTTTCCTACTTCATGAACTGCAGCATGCCAGGGCTCCCTGTCCATCACCAACACCCAGAGTTCACTCAAACTCATGTCCTTTGAGTTGGAGATGCCATCCAACCATCTCATCTTCTGTTGTCCCCTTCTCTTCCTGCCTTCAATTTTCCCAGCATGTGGGTCTTTTCAAATGAGTCACCTCTTCGCATGAGGTGGCCTGAGTATTGGAGTTTCAGCTTCAGCGTCAGTCTTTCCAGTGAACACCCAGGATTGATTTCCTTTAAGATGGGCTGGTTGGATCTCTTTGCTGTCCAAAGGATCCCAAGAGTCTTCGCCGACACCACAGTTCAAAAGCATCAATTCTTCGGTGCACAGGCCAACTCCCACATCCATAGATGACTACTGGAAAAATGATAGCCTTGATTAGATGGACCTTTGTTGACAAAGTAATGTCTCTGCTTTTTAATATGATGTCTAGTTTCGTCATAAGGAGGGAGTGTCTTTCAATTTCATGGCTGCCATCACCATCTGTAGTGATTTTGGAGCCCAAAAAATAAAGTCAGCCACTGTTTCCACTGTTTCCCAACGTATTTGCAATTAAGTGATGGCTTGATGCCGTGATTTTCAGAATGTTGCACTTTAAGCCAACTTTTTCACTCTCCTCTTTACTTTCATCAAGAGGCTCTTTAGTTCTTTGCTTTCTGCCATAAAAGTGGTGTCACTGGCACATCTGAGGTTATTGATATTTCTCCTGGCAATCTTGATTTCAGCTTGTGCTCCCAGTCCAGCTTTTCTCATGATGTACTCTGCATGTAAGTTAAACAGCAGGGTGACAATATAAATCCTTGATGTACTACTTTTCCTATTTGGAACCAGTCTGTTGTTACATGTCCACTTCTAACTGTTGTTTCCTGACCTGCACACAGGTTTCTCAAGAGGCAGGCCAGGTGGTCTGGTATTCCCATTTCTTGAAGAAGTTTCCACAGTTTATTGTGATCCACACAGTCAAAGGCTTTGGCATGGTCAATAAAGCAGAAGTAGATATTTTTCTGGTATGCTCTTGCTTTTTTGATGATCCAGCAGATGTTAGCAATTTAATCTCTGATTCCTCTGCCTTTTCTAAAACCAGCTTGAACATCTGGAATTTCACAGTTCACGTATTGCTGTAGCCTGGCTTGGAGAATTTTGAGCATTACTTTACTAGCATGTGAGATGAGTGCAACTGTGCAGTAGTTTGAGCATTTTTGGCATTGCTTTTCTTAGGGATTGAAATGAAAACTGACCTTTTCCAGTCCTGTGGCCACTGCTGAGTTTTCCAATTTGCTTACATATTGAGTGCAGCACTTTCACAGCATCATCTTTTAGGGTTTGAAATAGCTCAACTGGAATTCCATCACCTTCACTAGCTTTGTTCATAGTGATGCTTCCTAAGGCCTACTTGACTTCACATTCCAGGATGTCTGGCTCTAGGTGAGAGATCACACCATCGTGATTATTTGCATCATGAAGATTTTTGTTGTACAGTTGGTCTGTCTATTCTTGCCACCTCTTCTTTATATCTTCTGCTTCTGTTCAGTCCATGCCATTTCTGTCCCTTATTGAACCCACCTTTGCATGAAATGCTCCCTTAGTATCTCTAATTTCTTGAAGAGATCTCTATTTTTTCCCATTACATTGTTTCCCTCTATTTCTTTGCTTGATCACCGAGGAAGGCATACTTATCTCTCCTTCCTCGTCTTTGGAACTCTGCATTCAGATTCTTATATCTTTCCTTTTCAACTTTTCTTTTTACTTCTCTTCTTTTTACAAGTATTTATAAGGTCCCCTCAAAAAGCCATTTTGCCTTTTTGCATTTCTTTATCTAGGAATTGGTCTTGATCCCTGTCTCTTGTACAATGTCACAAACCTCCATCCATAGTTCATCAGGCACTCTATCAGATCTAGTCCCTTAAATCTACTTCTCACTTCCAGTGTATAATCATAAGGAATTTGACTTAGGTCATACCTGAATGGTCTAGTGATTTTCCCCACTTTTTTCAATTTAAGTCTGAATTTGGCAATAAGGAGTTCATGATATGAACCACAGTCATCTCCTAGTCTTGTTTTTGGTGACTGTACAGAGCTTCCTCATTTTTGGCTGAAAAGAATATAATCAATCTGAGGTCTCTTAGGTTGTCTTAATTTCTTTTTATTCTTTTTTTTAATATTGTTTTGCAGCAATGATTTCCACCATTTTGTCTTCTAATCAGTTATTCATTCTTCTACCTCAATTATTCTGCTATTTATTCTTTTGAGTATATTTCTCATCTCTGTGTGTGCTATAGTTCTTCTCAGTATTTGGTAACCGTTATTTGCATCTTTTCCCTTTTTTCTCCCAAGATCCATGATCATCTTCATTATCATTATTCTGAACTCTTTTTTTGGAATGTTGTTTGTTTCCACTTCATTTCATTGTTTTTCTGGCATGTTATCTTGTTTCTTCATCTGGGACATAAATCTCTGCATTTTCATTTTGATTAACTTTCAGTGGTTATGGTTTTCCTTCTAGTATTGCAGTTCTTCTTGCTTCTTCTCTCTGTCCTCTTCTGAATGAGGGTAAGATGATTGTGCAAGCTTCTTGATGGGATGGATTGGCAATGGGAAGACCTCTCTTTCCCTTCCATATTTGCAGTTATTTGTTCTATGTCAGAGGTTCTTAATTAGGCATTCTTTGATTTAGAGAACTCTCATACTAGGTTGAAGAGATGGCAGTGTAAAATATTCATCCTGTCTTCACTCACTTGAGAGAAATAGATGATTTTTCAGTGATAGTAACAAATGTTTGGTATCCTTTATTCATTACAGATACTTATTTCATATTTTCTTAATTTCTTTTTCAAAAAACATAGGCTAGACCTCCATATCATCATTCAATAAGTGCTAATTAATCATACATATATAGAAAAATTTTATAAGTAGTCCATTTACTTGCTTTGCTCCCAAGAGATAAGCATCAAGTCTGTTCACCAGCCATATTTCTTTCCTCTTTCTCCCTCCACTCTCCCAGCTGCTCACTTCCGGACAGATGTCCACAAATGCAGCCTCACCCAACCCCAAGAAGTTCCAACCTTGAATTTGAACAAAAAGAATGTATTTTCTGTAGTCCAACCCTGTAGGGCTTGGCTACCATTAACCATCTCCTATTTATACTACTTTCTAAGTCCTGTCTCTAACTATATAACTAAAATTACATGAATTGCCTTTACCCATGTAAAGAATTAAGTATGTTTTCTCTGTCCTTCATTTTGCTGTTTCTAAATCAATTCAGTTTATGAGTGCCTGTGTTCTCATTTATATCTGAACATTAAGTAAACCTCTGTATATTACAAATAACTATCAATACTGGAGATAAGGCAGTCTCTCCCTCCCAGGTTATAGATACTATTGATTTAGTCATTACTTTCTGAATTTCTCATTGTCTAGACTTGAAGATTCACTTTGTGCGGTGTTTGTGATAATTGTGTTGCTGAATTTTAAATAGAGTTCTCAGTAAACCCTGTATCATATCCAAAGCAGAGAGTAAAAGAACATTGTTTCTATTTTCCAGTGATGAACTTTTGTTTCAGCTTAAAGTAAATAATTAACTATCCTGTTTGTGGGTGACATTTGATCACTAATTCACTAACAGAATGGATGGCAAATGTGCTATTCATTCTACTTCTTTCCATTTTCAAAACCAGAAATTATGCAAGTAAAACTTTTGAAACCAGAAGGGTGATAAAAAGTGGATTAGAATAACAAAAAATTTGAGCTTGGGCTTGCTTGTGTATTTAGGGAGATTATACATTTTATGATGTGAATCAAGAAGGGGATGAAGCATTAACCCTGAAGGCAAAGGGACAAAATCCAGGGATTTTGTATGGACAAGTCTGACATCCAGAAGGTTTTTTTTTTTTTTTTTAATGTATGTTTGTTTAATTTTTGTCTTTATTTTGGAAAGGGGGTTGTTCTGTTTTCCTTCCTCCTCATGCATGGAGCAGCAAGGACTTAGTTTATTTATGGTATCAGATGTAACCAAAAGAAACCACCTACTTTCTACAGATTGCCCATAGTGAAGATGTCTTGTGAATAACATATTTCACTTTTCTGGTAATACTATAGGCAGAAGATGGCACCTATTAGAGGGACTGGTGCCAAGTACATATGCTCCTACCATCCATTTTATAAATTAAGGCAAGTTACTTAGACATTTGACTTGCTACAGTAAAAAGGACCTAATGTTTCTTTCAGCCACAGAATTTATCAGGTAACCAACAAATATTTATTGACTTTTCAAAATATTTATTGATACTGAAGCCTATCAAAAGACACTTTTTCAGCAGAAACTACAAGGAATTTAATCTATTTAATGTTTCTTTTGAAGGAGAAGTTAAGAGATATATGAATAGAACCAAAGTGGAGTATTCTGATGAGAATAGTGACCCTTTGAGAAGGGAAACTAGAGTTGAGTAACCATATTTAGGATTATTTGTGTGATATACGCAGAGAAGGCAATGGCACCCCACTTTTGCCTGGAAAATCCCATGGACGGAGGAGCCTGGTAGGGTGCAGTCCATGGGGTTGCTAAGAGTCGGACATGACTGAGTGACTTCACTTTCACTTTTCACTTTCATGCATTGGAGAAGGAAATGGCAACCCACTCCAGTGTTCTTGCCTGGAGAACCCCAGGGACGGGGGAGGCTGGTGGGCCCCCATCTATGGGGTTGCACAGAGTCGGACACTACAACAGCAGCAGCAGTGTGGTATATGCATGCTCAGATGCTCAGTTGTGTCCAACTCTTTGTGATCCCATGGATACAGCCAACCAGGCTCCTCTGTCTATAGGATTTTCTAGGCAAAAGGTTGCTATTTCCTTATCCAAATATGTAACATATACTCACCTATTATTACGTATTTCCAATAGAAGTGAAAGGAAATTTAGTTTGACCATGGCCATTTATACCAGTGCTCTTTCCACAAATTGAAGGGAACTTTAAAGACCAAGGGAATAAAGTAGAGAACAATGGAATAGACTTTAGGGTCAGACAAATTTGAATTCCAATATCAGCTCTATTATTCTCTCTGTCCTTGGGCATGCCATTTAAACTTTCTTTTTCTTGGTCTCTTTCTCTATTTGTAAAGTGGAAAAAATAATAGCAAATAGTTTATAAGGTTTTGTGAAGATGAAATAAAATAATAGTTGTAAGACATATAGCAAGATGGTTGCTGCATAAAGAAAAATCAAAACGTTTTAATTGCAATCATGATGACAGTTGTAAGAAGTTGATGATGGTATGTTATCATTATGGTAACATGGTATGATGGTATGATGATGGTGAGCATGATCATGGTGTTTGTGATGGTGGTGATGATGAGTTTTAGTTACAGGGTGACCTGGCATTTTCAAAGTGTTATGAGTTGAGCTACTCAATGTTCAAAGCACATATAGAAGGGTATCTCATATTCTAGACTCCTAATCTGGAGATACTGCTAGATGTTTCTTTATCCTACTCTTGTCCCACACAAATCACTCTATCCCTACAAGAACTTGACACAAAATATGGAAGTTGTGTATGATCAGCCAATCAAAATAAGGATAAACGTAAGACATCCTTTTTGACAGCACAACTACATTGAGACCTAAGTACCTCAGCACAATTTGACCATGTACTAATTCCTCCTTTGTGATCTTTCTGTTTAATTTACAGACTTTGTTCTTTGTTGAGTTGGCCTGCCATAAACCAGACTCTGTGATCTGTGTATCCTCATCCAACCATCTTTATACTGGTTTTTACTGTGATCTTCTTTGTAAAAGTCATTGTACAACTTGTAGCATTGTTCCATTTACCTTCAGAACTAATATAAATTATCTTTCATACTCAAACAGTAGCATGAAGGGTTGTGATTACATATAAGGACAGATAAAAGTGGGTTGAAACTAAATAGATGTATCTGAAATCTTCTTTTTGAGCACTACTGGTGGTCTTTGTTCATGTGTAGCTCTGGTTATTTCCATTGGTGCAGATGTCTGATAGTGGCATAACCCATCCCTCAATCAAACATGTGTTTCTACTTTCTGAGCCACAGGATAAGAAGGAAATGCTATTATGGAAATAAAACCAGTGATTTATTTGTTGCTATTTTTCCTACCTTCCCAAAACTATAATAGGCGGTATAATAATACAGTTTATTGATATACTATGTCAAACTAAATTACTCATGTGTGATGAAAATGAGAGGTCATAAAATGTATAAATATTTTCCTATCAGCCAAATTTTTATAAATGGAGAAACATAGGGAACATAAGGCAGAAAAAATGGCACCTCATCAGTGAAGTTGAGCATAGGCTAAATAAAGTACAATTTGAAGCAGTTCCTATGAATACTGAGATGGTTTCTACATACAGGATAACCTATATCACCTTTTGAGAATGAGAAATCTAAAAGCATGATTCCAAGAATTTTGGATTTCTTGAGAACTGACATTAGGTGACCAATTTTGATTCTTGGTATCATAACATAGAAAAGACAATCACCCTTACCACCTATTCGTTATTATTTCATAATAAAAACAATGACTTAGAACCAGCCTGGAAAAACACAATTTCAGAATAATTTAAAGTTTTTTTTTGCATTGACTACATTTAACTCTCTGAAAAACTTACAATGTTGCTCTTGTAATTTTAATTTTGCTACAGACTCATAAAAGATTATGTCAGACTTGCCCTGCTCCACAGGGCAGCATCTGTAAGCCATGGCATTGGCATTTGATGAAGCCAGTGTTTCAAGGCCAAGAGAGACTTACATCATAGACTCCTGGTGACTTTAGCTTCCACACCTGGTGCATATTTAGTAGGTGTGTTCATGATGAAATATCTTAAGCTCTTAGTTAGCAGGAAGACTCTAACAGACTTTGAGCACATGACAGGCTTCCATATAGAGGCTGCCTCTGAGGGGGAAATAGCTCCCCTAGCCTCAAGTCAGGCCAGTTACTTAGTATCTGATGAACTGGAATCTCATCCTTTTCTTTGGCATCCATATTTCACAGTACACTAAAAAATGGCTTTTTATTTAGCAATATTGGGGGGACTACTTTCTTTATTTTACAGCCACTCAGTGCCTGACATAGTACAAGCTCATGCTATCATTTCTCAAGCCATTAAATGTTAACTTCATTTGCTGGTATGAATTATGTTTTGCTCTTTTAGTTTTGTAATGAAAAATAAGTACAGGTTATGCAAGCAATAACCCCTGTGTGCAGCAGCTATCTTTCTAAACGGTTTATTATGCCACAGTCTGGTACTCCATTAAATATAGATTACAGATTGCTGAATAAATGAATATCAACGAAGCATCCCCATCCTTCTGTATATATCAAGGAAAATAATGAATTGTGGCATCTCATGAAAATGGAAAACTAGGAAGAGTGGGTCAAGAAGTAATTACACATTTGTCTTATCTCATGCTTCTTGCCTCAAAACAACAGAATACATCATGGAGTTAAGGGTCCCAGTGCAAAGATATCTCTGATCTGTCATTACTAGTAGAAACACTTTATTCTTGTTTTCTTTCTCCCCACAAATTTTTCTATGAGAGAGACTATCTTGGATCTATTTTTCATTCATGTTTCCTTTTATTAAGGTCTATGAAGGGAAACTTATTAAAGCTCAGTTATAACTTTTTGAAAACAGACAAATGTTTTTAGGTAATTATTTCCCCATTTTTCACTTGGTGCCTGTGTGAACACTTACCTCTCCCTACCCATATTGAACAGGAAATTATGAGCCAGAGGAAACAGCAGTGTTGTGGTAAGCTTGAATATAAACCAACGTTTTATTGCCACTCTTTATCTCTGACCTTAAACCTATTGTTTTTAGGAGCTTATTGATCCTTATTAATCACTCACATTTTAATTGAGAACTAGTATAAATGAATAAAAATAAGAAAGAATTTCTTTTCTGGAACTCAATATCTTCAGTGGCAGGGTAGCATTGAAGGTGTGTTTTGAGAAGACAAAGAAGCATGTCAATCAATTCTAATTTTCAATACGAGAAATAAAACATGAATTTGTTTCCTTTCGGTGGTTTGAATCACTACTTCTTGACATGACTGTTCACATTGAATCTCACACCTTCCTGTTCTTCTAGGACCTCATTCCTTCAATTCTATTTTTATCTCTTTATCGCCACTTGCCCCTCTATTTCTGCTTTCAAACATATCCTGTCTCCTTAGTGTTTGAGGTAAAAAAGGATTATCACTATTACTACCCCTTTCCTTCTTGTCCTGCCAAACTCCTTACAGAAACTTTAAAAAGTGCTTGATTTCTATACATAACCACTACAATATTGTTAAGGAATTAGCCTCCAATTAAAATAAATAAATAAATAAACAGCTATCTTACTGAATAGCACAGAGAATTATATTCAATATCCCATGATTAACCGTAATGTAAAAGAATATTAAAGCAAGAATGTACATATACATGTAACTGAATCACGTTGTTGTATAGCAGAAATTAACACAACATTGTAAATCAACTACACGTCAACAGAAGAACGAAGACATAAACCAGAAAAAGGGTTTTGCTTCCTCTCTGGCCACTCGCTATTTTTTCACCCTCTGCAATTTAGCTTCCTCCTTCTACTTTTACTTGTAACTGCCCCCTCAAAGGTCACGTGTAGCTTTTTAAATGCATCCCCCATCCCCAGGATCATTTCTCATCCTCCTTGGCTTTTTATGGCACTCGATGCTGTTAACCTTCCTTCTGGTTCTTGATGCTTTCTCCTTCACTGACTCTTTCAATGCTGTGCTGTCTTACGTGGATAGCTGCCACTCCTATTTTCTTTACCCCCACTGAGTTTTGATTCCTTTTCAAAACTCCAAAACATTTATGTCATGCAAACTTTGTCTTTAAACTCCTTTCTGCTCTATCTTTTAAGTAAGCATGATGTTTCCAGATTCTGAGAAGGAAGTTTCTCTTGTTCTTTCTCTCCAGGATTAGTAGATCTCTCTCCCCCATGTGGTCTCTTGACTCTCAAATTATCTATCTCCCAAATGATAGTAGTAACTTCTTACACCTGCTTAGAACTGTGGCAGAATTTCAAAAGTTTATGTAGAAGGGATGTTGGAATTAACATGTACACACTACTGTGTATAAAATAGAAAGCCAAATGGGATATACTCAATGAGTAGCATAGGGAAATCTGCTCCATACTCTGTAATAACTTACATGGGGAAATAATCTAAAAAACGATGTATGTTATAACTAAATCACTTTTCTATATATCTAAAACTAGCACAACATTGTACATCAACTATCCTCCAATATAAAAACAAAATAAAAAGAATATGTGAAGCAAATGAATGAGTAAAAAGGTGTATCAAACTCTTTTTGACAATAATGAAAATTAATTTCAATGCTTCACAAACATTTTTCCCTATAGCCCATATCTTACCACCAAGTGTAAATCATATATGGACCAAGTATAGCAGGTGATCACATGCCTTCTGAAAGTTAGTCTCAGAAATATCAAGGGAATTAAGTTTCTAAGAGAAGATTAACAGTATATTAAAATATTTCAGGAGAAATTTTTTTTTTTGTCTCAGAACTACTTAAGAGCTATATCTGAAGATAAAAAGAACTATATAGTCTACACTCTAAGTTTATTAAGATATACACGTTTGGAGACAGCTCTTGTGGAACAGGAAAACAGAAACACCAATGCATTCTTGGCTCAGAGAGTGCATATTTCCATCTCCAATTCAATGAATAGAATATCACAAGAATAGCCCATGGTATTTTTTGGATGACAATTGTAGTTGTGGACTTGCTCATCTGTGCTATATTGGCAAAACTCTAGAGTTGCTGAAAAATGACAGAGCTAAGATAAACAGTAGAATGTAGCCCTTCATTTTACTTGGCCAGTTGAACTTCCCAACTTTGTCAAAAGGCAACTGTATATGGAACAGTTGGTAGGGAAGCTGCCCATGGATGAGGGATTGATCGAAAGAAGAGTCAATACTCTAATACTCTCAATGTTGAATCCCTTTCCTGCCCTTCTCTAGTGCTGACATGAAAGGTCCTGACTCAATCACATCTCATGCCATTAGACAATTACAACACTTTTTTTCTTCTCTAGCCATTGTTGTCAGCAAGTATCTTTCAGAATAGATATACATTCCAACAGCTAAGAAAGAAGGATGTACCTACACATGACTACAGGAGGGAACAGTTTAAGAAAAAAGGTGATAGGAGGACCTGGCTTAAACACAGACACACATACCAATAAAAATGTAAACATAAATATATATCTACTTTTTTATTTATTCTGTATTAAAAATAATGATGATAGCAGTAGTGGTTGGAGAAGGAAATGGCAACCCACTTCAGTGTTCTTGCCTGGAGAATCCCAGGGATGGGGGAGCCTGGTGGGCTGCTGTCTATTGGGTTGCACAGTCAGACACGACTGAAGCAACTTAGCAGCAGCAGCAGCAGCAGCAGCAGTAGTGGCAATATGTTTTGGTNGGCAACCCACTTCAGTGTTCTTGCCTGGAGAATCCCAGGGATGGGGGAGCCTGGTGGGCTGCTGTCTATTGGGTTGCACAGTCAGACACGACTGAAGCAACTTAGCAGCAGCAGCAGCAGCAGCAGCAGTAGTGGCAATATGTTTTGGTTATTATTACTGTTATTCATATTATTAGTAGTTATTGCTATCATTGTCATTATGCTATTACTGTTATAGTTATTATTATTATTACTATTAGTTTATTATTAAAGTGGCAGCACCAGGATTTTATTTTATTTATTTATTTCTATTTAATTCATTCATTCATTTTTGGCTGTGCTGGGTCTTTATTACTGTGTGGGCTTTTCTGTAGTTGCAGCAAACAGGGGCTACTCTCTAGTTGCAGTGCATAGGCTTCTCATTATAGTGGCTTCTCCTGTTGTGGAACACAGGTACGAGGGCATGTGGACTTAGTAGTTGCAGCCTGTGGGTGGGCTTAATAGTTGCGGATCCCAGGCTCTAGACCACAGGCTCAGTAGTTGTTGCACACAAGCTTAGCTGTTCCACAGCATGTGGGATATTCCTGGATTAGGGGTTGAACCCATATTTCCTGCACTGGCATATAGATTCTCTGCCACTGAGCCAACAGGGAAGCCCAGCACCATGATTTTAAAGCAGGTTGATCTGCTCACAGGCTGGGTTTACTTAGGATGTCCTGCTCCTCCAGTGTGGCTCCTGCCCTGAAGTTTTCTGATTCCATCTTCTCCTTCCCCAGATGTGCAACCACCTGTGGGCTTCTGGTAAGTGTATGTCTCCTAAGCATCTCAGTTCATAATCACCTCCAAAATCTATTATGACTCCCCACAGAGTCTCAGCCTGGGGCTGTAGTTTAAGAAATGCTCAGTTTATTGCTTGGTTTCTCCCTGGATTTCCTAACAGAAGTAAATTGTCCAAACAGTTAAGGGAAAAAAAGCACAGATCAATGTGGCACATGGGCTAAAAAAGTAAGCAGGAAACCCCTATCAGCTAGGAAACATCAGTGATTTTCATTTGCTATCATTCTTGTGCAACCCAGCAGGAAGGCAAAGAAGCACATTGATATTTGCAATAAGCCTCAGAATTTTAAAAAATGACTTCAGAGTCTTCAATATAATGTTTTGATTTCCACAGAAGGGTGATAGCAGAGTAATTCATGAGAAGTGAAGAATCCGTCTCCTTCAATATTGCTACTCCCTGTTAGATGACCTTGAGTTTACACTTACTTCTGTAATAATGCTTCTGAGGCTGTATTGTTATTGTGTGCATATCTGTCACTTTTACTCTACTGTGAGATTTTTAAGTCAAATATTTGTTTTATGTAGTTTTTGATCTTAAATACAGCCCAATATCTGCCCAAAGATATTTGAAAAATGAATCTATGAATGAATGAATGTAGTAGAATAACTGCTGACTTGCTGACTCTTCTTATGAGCTCTGCTCTTTGTACCAGCCAAATATTTCCTCACTGATGGATTTCAAAAATGATAACTTCCATTGCTAACTCATAGAAGACAAGGTTCAAAATGGGGCTCTCATATCCACTTGGTCTGCGTTCCACGATTTGCAAAGAACTTTCATATATGGCATTTTCTTTCATTCTTATTTATCACAAGTCATGCTTCAGTTTGTTATTTTGAAACACACTGATGAATGTTAAAGTTTTGCAAATAAGTGTATCTTCCTATCATTCTCTGAACTTTTGTGCAGTGTGGCATGTACAAAGGAGTAGAATGATAAATGATTTCATAAAACAAAACAAATTGAAACAAATTACAGCCATCCTCTCACCAAAGTTCTCTGTTGACAGTCACTTAGCCTCAGCAAAGGGATTTCTAGAGTCAGAAGAAAGTCACCCATAGTAACTGTTGAAGACAAACATGTGGACTCACAGTGGAAAGCTGGTAGACACAGAGTGAAGCCTAAATAGAACTGGGTTCAGGCCTGGGTCAGGTTGCACAAGAATTCCTGTGTGATTTGGGCTATGTGAGGAAGTGAGTGAAACCATGGGTGCTGTGAGGGTCAGATGAGCCTACAGTGACTTTCTAGTAATTTTAGCTTGGGCTTAATTTTTAACATCTTAATTTCTTTATCTTAGGCAAAGAAACAATAAGCTATTTATTTCATAGGTCTTTAAATATTTTAAATTATATTTTGTATTGGAATATAGTTGATTTACAATGCTTAGTTTTAGATGTATAGCTAAGTGAATCAGTTTTATATGTGTGTAAATATATATATATATACACACACATATATACATTCTTTTTCAGATTCTTTTCTCATATAGTATTTACAGAATACTGAATAGAGTTCCTTGTGCTATACAGTAGGCCTGTTTTATACAGTTGTCTATTTTATATAGACTTTGATAGTTGTTATTTCTAAGTTGTTTCTGACTCTTTGTGATCCCTTGGACTATTATAGCCCTCCAGTCTCCTCTGTATATATATTTCACATATGGTAGTGTATATATATTAATCGCAATATCCTAATTTATCCTTCACTTTTAGATTTCCTCTTTCAGTTCAGTTCAGTTCAGTCGCTCAGTCGTGTCCAACTCTTTGCGATCCCATGAATCACAGCACGCCAGGCCTCCCTGTTCATCACCATCTCCCGGAGTTCACTCAGACTCGCATCCATCGAGTCAGTGATGCCATCCAGCCATCTCATCCTCGGTCGTCCCCTTCTCCTCCTGCCCCCAATCCCTCCCAGCATCAGAGTCTTTTCCAGTGAGTCAACTCTTCGCATGAGGTGGCCAAAGTACTGGAGTTTCAGCTTCAGCATCATTCCTTCCAAAGAAATCCCAGGGCTGATCTCCTTCAGAATGGACTGGTTGGATCTCCTTGCAGTCCAAGGGACTCTCAAGAGTCTTCTCCAACACCACGGTTCAAAAGTATCAATTCTTCGGTGCTCAGCCTTCTTCACAGTCCAACTCTCACATCCATAC
>SJYV01026359.1:495141-510153 GCA_006410875.1 Neotragus pygmaeus
TAATATCTTCTGCCTCTGTTAGGTCCAGACCATTTCTGTCCTTTATCGAGCCCATCTTTGCATGAAATGTTCCCTTGGTATCTCTAATTTTCTTGAAGATATCTCTAGTCTTTCCCATTCTGTTGTTTTCCTCTATTTCTTTGCATTGATCGCTGAAGAAGGCTTTCTTATCTCTTCTCGCTATTCTTTTTAACTCCACATTCACATGCTTATATCTTTCCTTTAGTAGCCATAAATTTCTTTCAAAGTTGGTGAGTCAGTTTATATTTTATAAATAAGTTTAACTGTATTATTTCATTATATTCCACATATAAATGATATGATATTTGTCTTCCTTAAAAGGGATTAATTTCCCACATATACAAACAGCTAAAGTAGCTCAATAAAAAAAAAGAAAAAACCTGGATCAAAAAATGGGCAGAAGACCCTATAGGCTTTTGGAAGAGATTGAATATGGTGACACTTATTTTTACTGAGTTCATGTCCTCAAAATGTCACTTAATATTATTATTATCATTATTTTTTTATAATTAATTGTAGAGTTAATCATCATATTTCTATAGATCCATTTCTTTCTTAAGTGCCAAAATTGATATTGCTTATGTTGGTACTTTACATAAATTCCATTTCCTGATTTATTTATTTATTTATTTTTGATCATGCTGCACAGTTTGTGGGATCTTAGTTCCCCAGTCAGGGACTGAACCTGGATCCTTGTCAGTGAGAGCATGGAGTTCTAACCACTGGACTGAAAGGGAATTCCCAGAAATAGTTTAGAATTGAGCATCAGTGTCCAGATAAGTATGCTAAAAAGGTGAGAGTACTCTCAGTTGCTACTAAACCATGGTCAGTTATAGAAGACCACTTTGGGCCTCTATAAAGTTAGAGGCCTCTATGTTGTTGTTGTTGTTCAGTTGCTAAGCTGTGTCTGACTCTTTGTGACCCAATGGACTATAGCACAGCAGCTTCGTATGTCCTCCACTAGCTCCAAAAATTTGCTTAAATTCACGTCCATTGAGTCAGTGGCCTGCATATTCTTAATTAAATAAGCAGTTAATTAAAAATACAACCTTGAAATTAGCTGTGTATGTATCCAGCCACTTACTGTTTCTCAGAGTCATCAAATAAAGAACAAAAGCACAAATTAAACAGCATCAGCTTCCTCACTCATTTTGTCCTTTATTTTCCAAGGTAAAACTAAGGCTGTATTCTTCACTGCAGACTCCAGTCTTTTCAATTCTCAAGATAATTTTTATTAATAGCAAATTTACTTGTTAGTATAAAGGGCTTCAATCTGCTAAAGTAGATTCTTATTTTTCTGGTTCAAAAAATTCTACCTCCTCGAAGTCTTTAATCAGTTAAACAATTAGTCTAGGCTTTTCTCTTTCTTAAATCAAATGGATACCTGATAGTTCCTTCTCTCCATCCTCTGGATCCCCTGTGCTTTGTGTTAAATCAGCAGTTTGGTCAGGGAAGCCATAGAGAGCTGGACGTGTATGTGTGCATGCATCCTTAGTTGTATCAGACTCTTTGCGATCCCACAGACTGTACACTGTCAGGCTCCTCTGTCCGTAAGATTTTCCAGGTAAGAATACTGGAGTGGGTTGCCATTTCATCCTCCAGAGGACCTTTTGGACCCAGGGACTGAACCCATGTCTCCTGCACTGGCAGGTGGATTCTTTACCACCTGTGCTGTCTGAGAAGCCCATAAGGAGCTGGATCCATCCAAAATTCTCATCTTGGCCTATCATCTTATTTATCTTAGCTTCATCAGTCTTGCTTAAAAATAGTGGATTTTGGTTTAGGATCTTTGTCTCTATGAAAACTTGCAAGTGATTCTGTTTGCAAAGGCTTTGGGAAATCTGATTTATCTAAACACACTCAATTGGTTACTTCCTAAGTACAATAGTACCATTATTTTCACATCTCTAATCTTCCCTTTGATTTCTAGAAGTATTTCCTAGAGAGGATATAGAAAGTAAAAGCATTCTTGCTTTGCAGTTGGAGAATTCAAGGATCAAAGGAATAATCTATTTCACTTAAATGGGTCTGGACTAGAATCTTCCTGCTTGGCACTGTGTAATCAAAGTACGTGAAAGGAGGCTCAGAACCTCTGGTTCTTACAATCAGTCAGTATTACAATCCTTTGCTCAAAGTCCATACCCACCAGGTAGCCTCCTGATTTCATACTGGGAGGTATGTCACTGAGAGGGGAAAAAAATTACTTCTTTTTAGCTTTGGAGGAGAAGCAATAGCAGATTAGTAGATTCAAAAGGCTAGGGCCTTCCAATAATGGTTGCTTATTAAACAAAGAAGGACCAGAGGACTGGGATGTGTCAGCCCAATGCTGAACAGAGAGGAGAGAGGAGAAAGATGATATTGAGCTTCACTTGAAGTCACCTGTGCCAGCGTTTTGCACCTTAATGTATCCTGCTATTGGAAAACAGACAGGGCCACCACTTCAACTCTCCTAAATCTCCCAAGTTATTTAAGTCACTAAGAGCTAGTTTCATATTTTCCTGAACGTGTCCCCTCAACTGCCTTATGACACCTGAAACTTTTCTTTCCTCCCTGTTAAACAGTCATATTCACTGATGTCACCCACGAAGACTTGTAGCAACTTCCTACTAAGGGGCATGATTATAGACTGTGCTGCTACTATTCTGAGTATGGTCATTCTGAAAAGTGTCAGTCTACCTGCTGCCTCACACCCACACACACATGCATGTGAGCACATACATACATACGCATACCTGGTCAGAGTCACAGTCTAAGAATGCTGCTAGTGTTAACTCTGCATATGTACATTTTATATTTTGCATAGCAATTGCCTGATTATTTTTAACACTCTTCCTTTCAGTAGGAAGGGGAATGGATAAGACCAATTTTTGTGACATTACTCAAAACTCCTTCACATGCCCTTGGATTACATTATTCTGGCAGCATAGGTCCACTTCAAAATTTTCTTACTCTAGACGTTTCATTATTCACTCACTTTCCCCAGGTCACCTGATAATTATAGAACAATTGGGTTCTCATGGATCAGCTTCTATCTCTCGGAGCCAAGTGTGAAACCTCACTTGAATTAAGCTGACCAGAGCCCCTTCCCTGGGAACCCTCTTCATACCAAATGGCTTCTGCCTAAGTCTGAGCTTCTCTATCACTTGGAGGAGATATGACAAATTCTGGGTGTAGTTACAGCCCTCTTGAGCCTGAGGTCGGGGGATCATCAGGGAAGGCAGAGTGAGAGGAGCATGGAGCATTTATAGATGGAAGCATCAGAGGTGGAGGGAGATCCTAAACACTTGTGAGTTCTAGTGCTTGTTTTAGAAATTTTGGCCTCTGAGGGAGTAGGAGAGGGCGGGATGATTTGGGAGAATGGCATTGAAGCATATATACTATTATGTAAGAAACGAGGCGCCGGTCTATGTTCGATGCAGGATGTAGGATGCTTGGGGCTGGTGTACGGGGATGATCCAGAGAGACGTTGATGGGTGGAAGNACTCAAGTCTCCTGCATTGCAGGCAGATTCTTTACCATCTGAGCCACCAGCATTATTTGTCATCATTGCATTGTCTACCCATCACTATGCTTAATAAGGAAAGCATTGGCGCTATTGCAAATAGATTCAGAGCTCAAAACAGGCAAGGGCAGGAGAGAATAGATGTGGGAATCACCAGTTGAGATCATCAGATGAGACCATTCAGAAAAAGGCACTGTATGTCTGCGTCTCTATTCCTGTCTTGGAACTAGGTTCAACTGTATCATTTTTCTAGATTCCACATACATGCGTTATTATACGATACTTATTTTTTCTCTTTCTGACTTACTTCACTCTGTATGACAGACTCTAGGAGAGAACAGCTGTGTAGACACAGTGAGGGAAGGGGAGGGTGAAATGAATTGGGAGATGAGGCTCGACATATATAGACTCTCATGTGAAAAATAGATAGCTTGTGGGGAGCTGCTGTGTAGCACAGGGAGCTCAGCGCAGTGCTCTGTGATGACCTAGAGGGGTGGGATCGGGGGGTGGGATGGAAAGAAGGCTCAAGAGGGAAGGGGTATATGTATACTATAGCTGATTCACTTTGTTGTACAGCAGAAACTAACACAACAATGTAAAGCAACTATACTCCATAAAAAAAGAGAGAGAGGCAATGTAAATTATATCCCTGTCATAACAAAATATGTGGCTATGTACTGTTGCCAGGCAGCAAGGAAACAGATATTACAGGATGGAAAGTTAGAGACCCTTGTTGTGCTTTGGCTAATCACTAGATAAAACTGGCACTTGTGATGACTTAAAAGGCAAAGTTATAGCTTTGTGGCAAGTAGTTAGAAAAAAGCAGAGTGGAACTTTGCTGGGGTCCAGAGGTTGAGAATCCACCTTGCAATGCAGGGGACAAGGGTTTGATCCCTGGTCAGGGAAGATCCCAGATGCCGCAGGGCAAGTAAGCCTGGCACCATAACTACTGAGCCTATGCTCTGGAGCCCTCAAGCCATAACTACTGAAGCCCTCGCATCACCACTAGGGTAGTCCCTGCTCTCCGCAACTAGAGAAATCCTGCATGCAGCAACAAAGATCCAGTACAGCCAAAAATCAATCAATCAATCAATCAATATTTAAAGCAACAACAGTTAATTAAAAAAAAAAAAAGCAGTGATGATGTGCATTGGCTGCTTTATTGTTGTGTTTTGGCAAGGAACTGTGAAAAATAGTGAAACAAGAAAAACGACTTACAAGTAGGTAATTCAGCCTTGTTTTAGGAACTAAGACCATATCCTGCAGCCCAACCATTTCTATGCACCAAAAAGCAAATTATTATGCAGTCTCTCTAAAAGTCTCCACTGAGTATCCCAATATTACCGGCCAGATAACAGAAGTCAGCTGAGCAGAAAAGACCAGCTAAAGGGTGCTGCATTCTCACTTAAACCCGGTTTTCCAGAAGGCTTCAAAGTGACTGCCACTCAGTTGAGGGATGGAGACATGGGCCAAGCACAGAAACTAGTAAATAAGGTGCTGCTGCCTTAAGAAGTATAACAAGAGTAGCTCTTTGGCTATGAATATTTTTGTGTGAACTAACAAAACTAAAAGGAAAAATACCAAAAACCATGTTTTGATGAAATTTCATCACCAGTGTTGTAGGCACCCCTTCAGAGGCCGCATGAAAACCCATTACCCAAAATTTGGTTTGGATGTTGAGACTAATAACCAGACACACATCAAGAGGGTATGAAAAGGTTTATTATTCACATAATGAATGAGACTTTCTAGGAGAGTGGAGCAGTTCCCAAGCAGATCCAAAAATGACTTGACTGGGTTGGCTTTATTATCCTTAGGGTGTGGGGCAGGGAGAGGGTTCCTGCGAGCAGGCCAGGGCTTGTATGATTTGAACTTCCCACCCAGTCCAAAGGAGGGGGTACCCAGGCTCACTAATCAGCTTGCCCAGATATGGAGCAGAAGAGGAAAGGAAAAGAGGAGTAGAAAGGGAGAGGTGTTAGCATCCCAACATCAAAAATAGTCAGACTACTTACTGCAGTCAATTAAACATCAACCATATAAACTTGAAAAATCTACATCTGTTCAGTCTCTAAAGAAATCTAGGTCTACTCTACAAATCTGTACCAGCAGGTGGGGGGCTGCAATAGCTGTGATGCCTCCCAAAGGCTTCAGATGTGGCTATGGAGTCTGATGAGCAAGAATCCCCTAGAAGTCAAAGTAGAGGCCAAAGAGGACCGTGGACAAGGGAGTTTCTCCCAGAGAGCAGCTTCAAGGTCTAACCAAGGACTGTACATCCTGCCAGGGCCACAGATCTTTGTCATCCCTGCCCAGATTTTCATCGTAGCATTGGCTACTGACAGCTGCCCGTCATTCCTGTCTTTAACTCTAGTATCATTCTCCCCTCTTCCTTTTTACCTGGAGCTTTAATAGGACATATGTCCATCTAGCTGGAGACAACGTGGCCCAGTCTTCCTTGAAGCTAGGTATACTTATGTATCGATATTCATGGATGGACTATGAGCAGAGTGATGGCTGGAACTTCCTAAAAAGGAAGCTTTGGGTTGGCCGAAAAAGCTTGTACAGATTTCTCCAAAAGGTTAATACCTTATGAAAAAACCAGAATGAACTTTTGGTCAACCCAATAGCTAGCTCCCAAATTGCTCTCTTTTCACAGTCTACAGAATGGGTGAGTATCTTTGAGCCAGCTTTGACCATGGGATGAATAACACCTTTGGTAATGATAGGACAAAGTAGACAAACTTGGGTTCCTGGATTACCTTAAAAAACAGACCTGCCCTCCCTGACCTGGATGACTTCTCAATTACCTCTGGATTGCTATATGAGAAAGAAATAAATTTGTCTTACATGAGTCATCATATTTGGGGGTTTCTGTTCCAGCAGCTTATACCATTTCCTCATTTATATTTACAAAAAAGAGAGTTGAAATATTAAGAAGTTAAGCTTCTTTGTCTTCTGTGATCTTAAAAGTATTGTTCCATTGAATTTTATCTTTAATGATAAGTATAAATAAAGTACCTCAAATTTAACTGGCTACAAGCAAGGAAGACTTTAAAACTATATGTGACCTCAGTAATTCAGCGTGCTTCTCCTTTTTTCCAAAAATCAACCTACAGGATATAACCAGGTATACTCTTTGAGCCTAAATAGAAGCATTTATTTAATATAAATGGATGAGTAAAAAACTGGTAAATAAAAACTCACATCAATATATATCAACTTCCCTTACCAACATGTATGTTGATGCACTGTTTTTTATCAACTCCCTGTAATCAATTAATTACAGATTATTGGATTTAGATAAAATAGATAAAGAGACTTCATCTACACAATACATCTCCCACAATGTAATGCCATAACGTTGACTTTCTCTGAGCCCCAGTTTAATGTACTCTGTGCTTCAGAATGGTTCACTTTGTTGCTGAGACAACAGGGATGCTGAAACAGAAAACTGGGATTGAAGTCAAGGCACTGTAGCTGCCTCAAAGGATGTCATAAATAGTGTGTTCAAGGCCTTTTTCACAGTGAAATCTGTAACACTTGAAATGGAAGAAAAATATCTTACTCATCCAACACCCTAGTCTTCCACAGATGACAATGGTTTTTTCAGTTAGTTGAGTTTTAAATTTAAGAAAACATTCCTATGTGGACCCAAAGGCAGAAAATCATCAAGCCACTAGTATGTATCTTTCTTAGAATGCTGAGCAAAATAACTGAGGGACGCTTGTCCTTACATTCCAATTTGGCTTTATTCTAACAGAAACACGTCTGAAGAATATAAGAAGAAAGCAAATAAGAGTGTATGTTGTCAGTTTTTCCTCAATCAAAAATTTGTACATCTCTTGTAAGCAAAGGTTTGATTCTACATGGTAAATAAATAGAGGAACTTAGATAGTCACTTAGATGTGATTGATATTTGGAATCTGAGTTTATGAACAAATGCAAAGAAGTATTGTCTCTTCCATGAACTTTTGATAAAGGCACAGAGAGCTCAGCAGCAGAGTGATGTGAGCTGGCTTGCATCTCCAGGCTTGTCTAGGCAAACATTAACAACTGCAGCAATATTCTCATTTTAAAACTGAAAACATCAAGGCAAGGACAAAGAAAATAAAATTAACTGATTTTGATCATTTTTTCCCTGACCTAAAAGAAAAATGAAAACAGCATTTAACTAAGCTGATATGTGTCCTTCACATCATGTACATTCTACTGCAGAGAGACAAAAATCCATCAAAAATAACCTGAACAGATGAATAACGAGGCACAGTGCTCTTAGAGCTGGAACAGGCCTTGTTCAGAATCACCTCCGTAACTTAAGAAGTAATCTGGTGAGAAACAATGGAGTGTAGGGAGAATGTTTTCCACTTTGAGGGTTGCTTGTTGGAGAGTCACAAAAGTGACTGGAGACTGAGTTAACAATGCAGTTTTTCCTTTTCAAATAGGAGTCTAAAGGTACTCTTTCATACTAGAGACTGGGGGTTACATTGCGAGGTCAAGATTTGTGCAGGAATCCCTGTGTCCAAGTAAAAGTTTCACCTAGCAATATCAAATGAAACCCATAAGACCCTTTTTTAAAACCCTGGTGTTCAAAGCATAAAAAAGGAAATAGAAAAGAACACAGACCACTCTATTTTAATATTTTTAGGTAGCATAAATCATAATAGTTTGTATTCTACACTGTACAATTATATACTGTTACTTCCCCGAAGAAAATTAACTTCTACAGGATTTTCTGAAACAGATGCTCCATACAGCTCAGAGCTTGACCCTGCAGCTATTGCTACGACACATGGAAAACAATCGACGAGGTTCCAGGTCTTCCAGTTGTGCCTGCTTCTGCTGTCATTGAGGGGGAGCCTCTCGGAGACCTCTCACAGCCCCTTCCATCTCCTGGGCTGGGAAGCAGGCTCTGCAGGTAGATGTGTGCAGACGCGCGCAGCTGCTGGGCTTCACTTCCCACGAGCCGACTCCCCTTAAGAGAATTTGCGCTTCTTCATGGCTTCTGCCTTGACGGCTAGGCTCTTGGCACAGATGGTCAGGACCACAATGAGAACACCCACCACGAACGTCACCAGAGGCCAGAGGAAGCAATGCAGGAGCACTATCTCGTCATGCGTGCGATGCAGGAGCACGTCGTCTGGTCTGCAAGACAGTGGAGGAGAGGAAAGAAAGAGCAGTCAACTGCCTGGGCATGGCAGAACTCTTCACAGGTGGAGCTCAGCTTGCTTTCTAGCCCCAAGGGTATAACCATCCTGGAAAGTGAAGACTCCACACTGGCTATAAATACTGTATTTTGTGCTTCAAATCCATTACAGAAAGGTCTGAGGTCCTGAATCAAGTAACTGGTGCATATTATTTATAATGAGATTTACATGTGAAATGTCAAAAGTGCAGCGATCTCTTTTTCCATTATTTTCCCCCATTCTTAGTTGCTTAACATATTCCATTTTCTCACTCATCCTTTAATGTCTGCTGACTCAGTCTAAAAATTACTTATGAGCTGGCGCTGTCAAACAAAACCAGACCCAAATGATGTTTTGCTTTTTACCCTTTCACACATTTTGCCCCCCTCCCCAACACTCTACCTCTGGCAACCACCAATCTAATCTCTAAATCTATAAACTTGGTTGTTTGTTATTTTTGTTGTTTATACTTGTTGATATATTTAGATATAATTCCACATGTAAGTAAAATCATATGACACATATAAAGACATTTGGTTTTCTTTGACTTATTTCACTTAGCATAATATCCTCAAGGTCCATTCATGTTGTCTAAAAAGGCAAGGTTTTGTGTTTTTTTATGGTTGAATAGTGTTCCACTATATGTACTATATAACTTATATATATATAAAATCTCATTTTCTTTAGCTACTCCAACTGTGGACACAGGCTGCTGCCATATCTTGGCTATTGTAAATAATGCTGTATTAAACATGCCAGGTACATACATCTTTTCAAATTAGTGCCTTCATTTTCATCAGATAAATACCCAGGAGTGAAACTGTTGGATCATATGATAATTCTTTTTTTTTCCTTTTTTTTGCTTTTTAAAAATTATTATTATTTTTTACTTTTACAATATTCCAGAAAAGTAAATGACCCAATCAAAAAATGGGCCAAAGAACTAAATAGACATTTCTCCAAAGAAGACATACAGATGGCTAACATACACATGAAAAGATGCTCAACATCACTCATTATCAGAGAAATGGAAATCAAAACCACAATGAGGTACCATTTCAAGCCAGTCAGAATGGCTGTGATCCATATGATAGTTCTAATTTTAATTTTTTGAGGAAATATTTCCATACTATTTCCATAGTTGTTTCATACTGTTTCCATAGTGGTTGTACTAATATACACTCCCCTTAACAGTATACAAGCAGTTTTTGTTCCAATCCCAAAGAAGAGCAATGCCAAAGAGTGTTCAAACTATTGCACAACTGCACTCATCTCACATGCTAGCAAAGTAATGTTCAAAATTCTCCAAGCAAGGCTTCAACAGCATGTGAACCTTTCCCTTCTCCACATCTTCACCAATACTTATTATTTTTGTCTCTTTGATTTATTCTGACAGGTATGAGGTGATATTTCCTTGTGCTTTTGATTTGCATTTCCCTGATGATGAGTGATGTTGAGCATCTTTTCATGTACCTGCCAAATGATCTTAATTTACACAAAAAGTCAGCTAATAAAAAGGAACACATTTGAGTCAGTTCTAATGAGGTGGATGAAACTGGATCCTGTTATACAGAGTGAAGTAAGTCAGAAAGAGAAAGACAAATACTGTATGTGCTCAGTTACTTCAGTCGTGTCCGACTTTTTGAAATTGATGGACTGAATCCTTTGTCCGTGGGGTTTTCCAGACAAGAATACTGGAGTGGGTTGCTGTGCCCTCCTCCAGAGAAATACTGTATATTAATGTATATATATATGGAATTTAGAAAGACAGTAACGATGATCTTATATGCAGGGTAGCAAAAGAGACACAGATGTAAAGGACAGACTTTTGGACTCTGTGGGAGAAAGCGAGGGTGGGATGATTAGAGAGAATGGCACTGAGACATGTATATTACCATATGTGAAACAGATGACCAGTGCAAGTTCGATGCATGAAGCAGGGCACCCAAAGCCAGTGCTCTGGGATGACCCAGAGGGATAGGGTAGGGAGGGAGGTGGGAGGGGGGTTCAGGATGGGGGGACACAGGTGTACCCACGGCTGATTCATATTGATGAATGGCAAAAACCATCCCAATATTGTAAAGTAATTATCCTTCAATCAAAATAAATTTTAAAAAAGAAACACTTGCATAAGTGTGCTAGAATCAGAGATTAGAAGCAATAATTATGCATCAACACTCATACCCTCTAACAAAAACTTCACATAGATTTTAAAAAGTCAACTAAAGTCACTATTTGAATTTAGTCATGAAGACCTATGGCTTAGTCTTCGGGTCAGCTTCACCATGAACAAACAGTGAATAGTTGGATTTAATGCATTTTCCCATTTGAAATCACTGACCACTTTCTTGATAAATTTTGCCAAGTCTTAACAACATAGCTTAAAATGTGGGGGTTCTTTTTGCAATTCCAACATTGGTCTCATTCACATGAAGTAACAATATCTTCCACAAACCATGATATGTCATCTTTGGCCACTTAGAAAGTGATACTGGGAATTTTGCTTTCATACAAGAGGTTTACACTTTCAAGGTATTGAGTTGACCAAAAAGTCCATTCATATTTTTCCATAAAATGGTACAGAAATGCCTGAGGGAACTTTTTGGCCAACCCAATATTTCTATTTTGTCCACAGAAAAGTTTGTTCCATTATACTGGAGTAGCAATGCTTCCACTAGAAAATAAAATAGTCCAGTAAAATCAGTCTAATTGCCCTCAAGAACATCAGAGGCTTTAGAGTACAAAAGCAGTGCATTTAACAGAAGAAGGCATTCCTGAGGCACTCTCACTAATCACAGCTCTCATAATTCAAGACCTATTTTCCCAGAAGACTGACAAAGAATGCTGGGTATGTCTCTTCTATCTACAGTGCAGTCATCATATAGCATTAATAACAATGGTTTGGCAGATTGGCTTTGAAATTACATAATTCTTGCCCTTTTTTGTGCATAGTGTCTCAAATTCTATAAACAAAGCGAGATTTTTATTGACATTTGATTTCAATTAGAATTTGAACTAAGTGAATGCAGAGTCATTGTAACAATTAGGCAAAAATCATTCCAGCTTGCAGAAGTTACTCCTTTTTTTAAATTCTTATACCAAAACATTGTCTTCAAGACTTGTGCTATGATTCAGAGAAGTCGGCTCAGTATTACATGGCAGCATGGATAGGAGAGGAGTTTGGGAGAGAATGAATACATATATATGTACGGCTGAGTTTCCTTTGCTCTCCACCTGAAACTATCACAACATTGTTAATCTGCTATACTCCAATATAAAATAAAAAGTGTTTTTAAAAAAAGACTTCTGCTACCACTGACTTATGATTTCTATTAATGTGCATATCCTTTGCTCCTGTAAGACCCTTGATTGTGTCATTGTCTGTTATTCTGCACATAGAAGGTGCTTAGTAACAGCTTCCCACTGATCAGGGGAAAATCATCCCAACTGCAATCTTGTTATCCATGCAAAATTTCAACAAACTTCAAGCCTTCAATGTAAAAAAGCAGACACCTGGGTCCAAAAATAGGGTGCAACACAGTTCGAGTCATACTTTACAGTCTTTGAAATCCCACCTATGGCACTGCCATGGATCTTTTTTCAGCTATGAAAGCTCACAGCTGTCAAACTCTCCATCTAAGTGTGTAAGGCAAGTGAAAGCTAAAGCTATCTTGGGATGACCCTCCTTCTTCCCTTCCTTCTTTTTGATTATTTATGGCTGCCCTGGGTCTTGATTGCTGCATGTGGGCTTTCTCTAGTTGTGGCTAATTGGGGCTACTCTCTAGTTGCAGTGTGCGGGCTTCTCATGGTGGTGGCTTCTCTTGTTGTCGAGCACAAGCTCTAGGTACACAGGCTTCAGTAACTGCAGCATATGGACTCAGCAGTTGTGGCACATGGGCTCCAGAGCATGCAGGCTTCAATAGTTGTGGTGCATGGGCTTAACTGCTCTGCAGCATGTGGAATCTTCCCAGACAAGGGATTGAACCCATCCACGTCCCCTGCACTGGCAGGCAGATTCTTAACCACTGGACCACCAGAGAAGTCCCTTCCCTTCCTTCTTACCTTTATTCCTACCTGCCTGCCTTCTTACTTTCCTTTCCCCTCTACCTCCCTTCCCTTCTTTCTTGGATTGTTCTACTCATGCAGATTTGTACAAAGATGATCTAAAGTTTTCATCAAAAGGTGAGTGTATAGTAATGTGAATGTACTTAACACCATGGACTATGTCATTATACATGGCTGAAATAGTTAAAAAAGGGGGAGGTTGGTAGAAGGGGACTTGGATTTTTAATGCTGTTTAATTAATTTGCATGTGATTTCCATAATTAATGTGTTTTGCAGCTAATTTTCTAGTAAAATAATTCAGTATCTTTTCTATCCTTTTTCTAGACATTATTCTTGAGGTTGAATCCTTTACCATAATACAGGCGTCCCCTCCCCTTACCTGTAGTTTTGCTTTCCATAGTTTCAGTTACCTTGAATCGACTGAGATCTGAAAATATTAAATGGAAAGTCCCAGGAATAAACAATCCATAAGCTTTAAATTGTGTGCTGTGCTGAGTGTCATGGTGGAATCGCTTGTCATCCTGCTCTGTCCGACTCATGATGTAAATCATTCCTCTGTCCAGAATATCCTACCTGATAGTCACTTAGTAGCTGTCACGGTTATCAGATCCACTGTGAAGACACTGCAGTGCTTGTGTTTGAGTCACTCTTATTTTACTTAATATTAACCCCAAAGCACAAGAGTAGTGACACTGGCAATTCAGATATTCTCTTACTGTGTCTAATTTATAATTGTCATAGGTATCACGTATAGGAAAAAACATGGTACATACAGAGTTCAGTTTGAAGTACTCCCCCACTAGGGGTTTGGAACATATCCCCCACCTGCAGGTAAGGGGCACCACTGTACTGTACAACTGAGCCAGGAAACAGTCACAGATGAAAGGTGATTGGAAGCATTAAACATATTTCTGAAACACAGTTTTGAGAAAAAGAATGAATAAAAGGAGGAAAGAAATAATAACTGGAAATTGCTGGACCCAGATATTTACTTTAGTTAAAAACTGTTTAGCATTCCACACCTACCAAAGGCCTTGGGGGAAAATTTGATTTTAATATTTCAAATGATAAAACAACATCATTCACTTGAGTTAGCCATGTTGAATTTGTAAATGCTTCAAAAGCCTTCTTTGAGCTAGAAATATTATATAAAAATGTACCTGGTGTCTTTAAAAATAACTAGTATCTGTTTCCGTTTCATATGGTCCTAAAATGCTCCACGGTCTCCTTCAATGGGAATGAAGGGTACAGAATATCCTACTTTAGCATAAGGATTATTTTGAAATGAAGAAAACTGAGAAGAATCATATTCAAGGAAAGCTCTCCACACTTTCCCTGTTTGCCTGAAAGCAGGACATAAATTTGTAAAGGTATCCCCTTCCTTTCTCTTCCTAGAAGGACAGAAGTTAATCACTGGAGACAACTCTAGACCCTAATAGCCCAGGGATGGCACCAACGGAATCTATAAAATGAACTTTATTAACTCAGCACTTATCTTCTATTAGCTCCTCAAATATTCACCTCCCTACAATATGCTGCCCTAGAAACTCAAGGTCCTTCTCCTTCATCTCGCCACTTCTCTAACCATTTATCGCTTTCTTTTCTTTTTTTTTTTTTTAAATGCCGTAAGCCCAAGTTCTAACCACCTCTTTGAATCTCATCACTGAGTGCTTCCTTGTATACACATGGTGCGCATGTTAATAGACTTCTCTGTTTAATCAGTCTTTTTTCAGTCTAATTTACAGGGCCCCAGACAATGAACCCCTAGAGTAGGAAATGGCAACCCACTCCAGTATTCTTGCCTAGAAAATTCCATGGACAGAGGAGCCTGGTGAGCTATAGTTTACGGTGTCTCAAAGAGTCAGGCAGTCTGAGCATGCATGTATACATACACAAGAAAGGAACCTAAGATGGATATAAGGAAAAACAGTTTTTCCTCTGCTATAGGAAAAACTTATTTCTCTGCAGAGTAATGCTTAAGTTCACATTCAGTTTTAGGTTTTACTGAGATTATCTCTAAATTGTCTTCATGATATAAAGTCTGGCTCTTTCAAACTGGGCAGTTAGTGCCTTAATGGAAGGGAACCCCCAACTCTGCCCCAGCTACCTGCAGTTTTATGAGGCAGACTTCAGATGAGTTATCAAAAATTATTCCCCAGGGGATTTGGACTTAGAATTCAGCTTTCCATAATTCCATAATAGTGAGACTAAAGGGAAACATTGGGAGAAAAAAAAAAAAAAAAA